>JACXSJ010000721.1:96312-181397 GCA_014851325.1 Pentalonia nigronervosa
ATTATCTGGATAATTAATTTTATATTTTTTATGTAATATCTTTATTTTTTTTTTTTTTTAGATAATGTTTATGTTCCTGCTCAAATTGAAACAGCTCCAGATGGCTTTGTTCCGGTCATAAACAAAGAAAAGTCTAATAAGGATAACAAAGAGTTGAATGAGAATGATATGCTGGAAACCGTTAATAACAACGAATTTTACAACGATTCAAGTAATATTTTAAATATAATTCAGCTTAAGTTATTTGTCCATAAAGCTATATCCGTTCTGTTAGGTAGTAATATTTTGTTTGTTTATTGTAGGTAACTGTATAAATATTTATGCTATATAATATCTTATTTCGTGCAATAATTGCTTTAAGATCTTTACTCAAAAAGATTATCTGGATCATTAATTTTATATTTTTGATGTAATATCTTTATTTTTTTTTTTTTAGATAATGTTTATGTTCCTGCTCAAATTGAAGTAGCTCCAGATGGCTTTGTTCTCGTCATAAACAAAGAAAAGTCTAATAACGATAACAAAGAATTGAATGAGAATGATATGCTGGAAACCGTTAATAATGACGAATTTGATGACGATTCAAGTAATATTTTAAATATAATTCGGCTTTGGTTATTTATTCATAAGGATATATCCGTTCTGTTAGGTAGTAATATTTTGTTTGCATATTGTAGGTAACTGTATAAATATTTATGCTATATAATATCTTATTTCGTGCAATAATTGCTTTAAGGTCTTTACTCAAAAAGATTATCTGGATCATTAATTTTATATTTTTGATGTAATATCTTTATTTTTTTTTTTTTTAGATAATGTTTATGTTCCTGCTCTAATTGAAACTGCTCCAGATGGCTTTGTTCCCGTCATAAACAAAGAAAAGTCTAATAACGATAACAAAGAGTTGAATGAGAATGATATGCTGGAAACCGTTAATAACAACGATTCAAGTAATATTTTAAATATAATTCGGCTTTGGTTATTTATCCATAAGGATATATCCATTGCGTTAGGTAGTAATATTTTGTTGATATATTGTTGGTCACTGTATTAGTTTTTAAGCTATAGTAACCCAATATGTTTTTCTCATTGAGCTATATCTGCTTCTGTAGTTATTAAATGGATAAACGTTAAACAATGGAAACTCTTCTAACGTAGAAACTGGAAAGATAGAAAATAACTAGTTTGAATTTAGCTGAAATTAGTAAAAGTTTTATATAAGTTAACTCGAATTTCAATACTATATCAATGTATAGTATTATAAAACTAATTTAATAAATATTTACAGAACGGGTTTAAACTGTAGCAGATCTGAACTATTTGAAATAATAAAATCGTAATTTTCACGAAATTAATTGAATTTTAAGTTGGATGCCACATATAAATTGTAATATACAAAGTATAGATAAATCGTTTGAGAATAAAGCATTCAAATATTAGGCATGTGTAATTTTTTCAAATAGTAGCATAGAAGAAATATAAGATATTATGTTAGCAAAATAAATTATCTTATGTGAAATTAGTTTCACTTCATTTGATCATATGTTTATATCACAAATTAAACTGCAGTATTGAAAATTATACAATTGATTAATTTAACGATTCACTAAATTTTATTGGACCTACTATATAACACTAAATCATTTATTAAGAAGATATTATATTCGCATATGTTGTATCCATTTTAGGCATAACATAACATATTCTACGTTCATTTTATTCTATTATATTTAATATTATAGTGAATTTATCTTTTCATCAAATTTTATGGTAAGATTTTTATCGATAGACCTATGTAGGCTTCTTAGTATTTTAATTTTAATTCAAATTATGATTTTTTTAAAAATATATTTTTTTTTTGTAAATTTGGTATTGATATTGATAATAGGTCAATTAAAATATAACAAAGTAAAATGAAGTATTCTACCTTATAATCTATTAACTATTAGATTACTATTGATTTATTAAAATATGTTAAGTAATTATTTATGTGATCATACTCAAATCTTTTTAACTAGCATTCTAGGTTTAAAGATTCGAGTAATATAATAGATATTGTATTATTTAAAATATATACATTTATATCAATTAAAACATAGATTTGTCTTTACTCTTATTAGTTCGTGTATATTTTTTAAAATTATATTATGAAAATACTTACATGTTTGGTTGATTTGTTCTCGCGAACAATCATCAGTGCGCTACGTAAATCACTAGTTAAATAACTTCTTGACTGGTGAATACTGGATGTAGGATAGGTACATTTTATTTTAAGGTGCACTACGTAGAGCCGTGGAGATAGAATGCAAAGGAAGAGGGCTAGACTATAGAACATACTATTTTATACTACTTAGTACTTGCGTGATTATTGTAAAAATATAAATTTTTCTGTGTGTTACATATTAATAAAAAAAAATTGCTATAAAAAGAATTGTTGATATTCATAATGTATAAACAACCTGAAGTATATAAATATTTTAATTCTAATTTTTGTTCACAAATTTACAGATACAATCCTTAAATATAATTTATTTTTGGTTGGATTTAAGAAAGCATGTTTTGAAATTATGAAATCTATTATGACTAATATCGTGTTTGCACCTGAAAACCACCCGTACGCTGAAACTCCTAATGTCAATGAAAATAATCATAAAGGTAATATATATATATATATATATATATATATATTATAACATATACTCATATATTTTATAATGAATAAAATGTTATAGGATCCATCAATAAACATAATAATGAAAAGTCAACTGAAAATCATCAAAAATTTATGTTAGCTTTAACAGATGATAAACAGCTGGAAGATAATAGGTAATAATATTGATCTCATGTATGAAGATTTAACTTAATTTTATGTTTAACTTTATTTTGCTTTAAGTCGCAGAGAGGATTTTGGAAAAGAGATAACTACGATTTTAAAAATGGAACAAGATTTTATCAAATTATTAGCTCTGCCTGTAAATGAAAAATCCGTGGCTTTTGACCAGTGGTATATGTCAACCGCGGAAATATTTAAAAATTGGAATATTGATATTCAGGCCATCTTCCTTATATTTGATTTTAAGGTTTTTCGTATTATGAGAACAAAATATAAAAAGAAGGCTGATAATGTGGTGTGCATTTTACTACTATTTTAATTAATTATAATTATTATTATATTATTCATTACCTTTAAATTGTATAGGGAAACTTGAATGCTACATCATCAGTGTCTCTCATAAGAAACGTGATAAGACCATACACACAGACACAAATTCTGTGTCAACTTGCATATGAATTCGGTCAACTCGATTATTGTGAAGATTTCGAATCACTGTACAATGGTTTTTATAAGAAATGTCGAGCTATCACGAAAGTAATGGGTTTAACAGAATCAGTATCTTACAGTGTACTTTCAAAAATATTTGAAGCTTATTGATTTCTATTTGAATCTACAATATATACTAATAATTATTAAAAATGTATACATTTCTTACCTAAAGTAACTACATTTTGATTCACCAAGTATGCTAATCCTCAAGTTTTTGTTTAATTATGAATTAATTAAAATTCTGATTTTGGAAATTTTTAAATATACTTAAAGGTCATATTTTTGAATTCATGAGATTTTTAGTACCACTTATGGAGTGTCCCATGAAGATACAAATTTCTGTTTTTCAAATATGAACCCCACTTTTTTAATGTAAATTATTCAGTAGATAGTTTTTTTTTTGAAATTTTTGATTTAATTAATTTAAAATTCGAACAAGTAGTTTTTCAGTTATTAAAACGTTTATACTAAGGATAATAGTCCAAAATTGGTTTTACACAAACATAAAATAGATGTAATATTAAAAATAGTATTTACTATACTTTGGTAATTTTTAAAAACAATTAATGTTGATAGACCTATATTAATTACAAATATTTTTAAATTTCCATAGCACTTATATTTTCCAAATCTATTATCATGTACCTATATCCTTAGTACAAAATTTAAATTATTCAAAAACTTTTTGTTCAAATTTTGATTTGAATACATCAAATTTTTAAAAAAATTTGTCCATTTAATAGTTTATTATTGAATAGAGAGGTACTCATTTGAAAAAGTATGCATCTTCACATAGCACTTATTAAGTAATACAAAAATCTCATGAGTTTTAAATTATGGTCTTTAAGTATTTTTAAAAATTCCCAAAAATCAGAATTTGAATAAATTCAATATTAAACGAAAAATTATGGTGGGTATGCTTGATGATTCACCCTGTTTTTATAAATACATAATATTCAAAAGGAATAAGGATAATAAGGACTCTTTATTGTTCAATTTATTCTTGTTAATTATATTACTTATTCATACAAACATTATGATACAACTAAGGCTGTCGGTATTTCCGGTACACCGAAAAATAACGTATAAATTGTGTACCGTAAAAACCGTATAAACGATATACCGTAGAATTGTAGAAAACGGTTTTTTAACTGTATAAATGAGGAAGTAGGATTGACGGTATTTTCAGTACATCGGTATGTTAACATGGTTAATGTCTACATAGATTGTAGATACTAAAAAAATTGTACCTACGCAACTAATAAAGTAAGAAATTATAAAACTCATTAAAATGATTATATCAAGTGATTCGGTTTACGGATATTATTAAATAATAAGTACCTAACATTTGTACAAATATTTGGAGTGTAGTACATTGCAGGTGACTTAACATTAAGGTTAAAATTAACTTAATTGAATTATTAAATATAAAATATTAAATTAGTGCATATTTTAATGCTTGCTGCTATCCAGTATCGAAATCAATACCGTAAAACCGAAAATTATTTTCAATACCGTCTTATTACTGTGTCGTAGTATTTTAATACTATATCGTAAAGATGTGTGTTAAGTTGTATTATTTCTGACTAAAAAATGTTGAAATATTTAAAATAGGAGAGCAGCTTGATTATATTACAATTTCGTTTACTTAAACTATAAACTCCTAACTAATATTATTATAATGATGTGCCAACAATAAAATATTAAAACATTATAATTTTTTTTGTTTTTTGCTTAAATAAAACGGCACAGTGTATATGCAATTATAATACATTAAACTCGTGTAAATTCAAATGCCATAATAACTATTATTATAATACACTGCACGCCAGGCTTATAATAAATTACCCACTTCATTAAAAACATTCTACGGGATCATATTATTATTTATAAATATTAAGTAATGAAATATTCGCCAAGCTTTTGGTCAGTATTGTTATAATATTTAAATAGATAATGTTTACATAAACTATTTTTCTAACGTGTACTTACACGATTATTTTACCTCTTTGTACCTACATAATATGTGTTTAACATTTTTGATTTTTCTCAATTGAATAATATTATATGTTAAACAATAATGATTGAAAAAAAAATAAATTAAGTTTTCATAGTATATTTACATAAAATAGGATTAATAAAAATGTTAAAAATTTGTATTGTTCTTGTTAAATTTGTTATTCCATGTTTGGCACCTGGATACTAATAAAGATTACAGACATATATATTGAACTTATTTAAACGATTCTAATATTACTGATATATAATATAAATAATAAATGATACATTTAAAATACATGGTATAACGTATCTACTCTAAAATAATTATCATCCGACATAATTATTATATCGCATATGAATTAAGGGCTTATGTTTAAGTCTATTAACAAAAAACAATACAAGTTTGAGATATGTACTGCAGAAACATATTTTGATTGAAATCGTTTTAAAATATATAAAACTAATCATATAAATTATATAAGTATTATTAATTTATATAAAAAATGCATTATATATTATTAGTACATACATATTATACAAAATTACACACTAAATAAACTACCCACTATAACTATGGCAAAAGTATGTTTGCTCAGGGTTTTTAAAACAAATTATACATAATATATTCTATCATTTTTTTTAACCTTGAAAAAAATAACCGAAAAATGTTTTAGTGATTTTGGCAACGGTAGTATGAACATTTGTACTCATAAACTTCACTAAAAAAAAAAAGAAGAAAAACTAAAAAAACGAAAATAATGAAAAGTCATTAAGGTATTTACAGTAGTTGTTGTAAACACTGAAATTATAGTGTTTTTCAAAATATGATAAATTGTGGTAATTTTTATTATATTCTTCGGTGGTTGAAAAATACGCATTTACTCGAATACGTCGCCGCTAAGAACATCGGGTGTCTTTGTTTTCACTTGTCGTTATATTATTTTCGATTAAAAAATTATCTAAAAAAAAAATACAGAGTACCAATTCAGCAGAGCACTCGTCTCGCTCTCCGCGATCGATGGCAATGTCCTGGTACTTCGTTTCTTTGTTTATTTACTCGTTTTATTATTTTTTGTTTGTCAACGTTGTGCACCAGTCTCATATAAAAGTCACGATGCCTAATAATAATAATAATAATGAAAACGACTTTTCAACAGCGGCCGTTTGTAGTGCGTACGCACTGTATGTTTTCCGCCATATTTCACGGTCCAGGTGCAGCGTACCGGGTGACTTTCCCATGTCATATAATTTCCTCGGCCATTCACGCAGCCGTAACATTCCAAAACAGGACTTCTCCCCGGTATAATGTCATTAGTTAACGGTGGAAAAAAAAGTTTCTCGACGTATAATAAGTGTATGAGTGTATATGCCGTAATATTATAAAACCCGTAGGTAGTAGTGTATAATATGTTGAATTTTTTTAAATTTTTTCCCCGTTTATCAGTGCCTAGCTAATATAATAAACGTTTGTATTTTAGTTAAAATATATTATTATAAACTAAGGACCGAATTGTTATGCAAACGCATAATAATATGCTTCTATGATTTACCTAGAATTATTTTGATTCGAAATGTTGACGTTTTGTAATGTGTGTAGATATTCTATAGTTAATTTTTTTTTATGTTTTTGCACGTTTGAGTAAAAATGACTATAAATGACATATTTCCATATATAACTGCATAAAAGTTGCATTTTTTATAAATAGTTGATGAATTTTTTTATGTTTTGTTTATAAAATTCGTTTTTTCAAAAGGTTTTTCAAAATATAAATCTATGCTACGTGACAATCGCAGAAATTTCCGATTTGAAAATTTAAAATCACATTTTGTGACTTTATGTTGGTACTTATTCCAAAGTTAATATTACATTTTCTGTTAATTTTGCATTTATTTAATTAAACTGTATAAGTATGATATTTTAGTCTGTGCATATTTGTAAGCAGAAGTATAAGGATATTTAATTTGTATTTTTTTCCACATAATATATTTTGTAATTTTTTAAGATATTAAGATTTTTTTTTAACACATAATAAAAAAATTTTTTTGAATTTTTGAGTGCATAAAAATCTGGCTTTAATAATAACCTTTGCCTTCAACTAAAATACGACGTTTTTCTCCCGCCAGAATTGATTAAAAGTAAATCAAGAGCACATAATTCATAAGCGACGTTTATATCGTGTGGCATGATGGTTTTAATTATATGGTAGCTATACACAACAATCGACCACAATAAATAATCTAATCTCTAAAATTCAACAATAGTCTAATTGAAATAATAAAAATAGTTTCAAGAACTTATTCTACATAAATATTTATGTATAAAATGTTTTGTTTAATTTATCGAAATTTACTACGAATTAATATTTTACTTATCAATAAAATAAAATAAAAATAATATATGTTATATTTGGTTTTTGTTATGGCTATTTAATAAAATATTTCCAAAATATCGTACTGTAAAAACAAAATGATTGGTCTAATATAAATTTTACTAATTACAAAAGACTTCGTTATAATTTCAACCATATGTCAAATATATTAGAATAACCACATAAAAAAATAAAATTTTCCAAATAAATATAAAATCGGGTTTTTTTTTATCAAATTCTCAGAAAACATAGGTTTTGCATGAAATGTAAGAAAATTGTTTGTATGTAATATAAAGTTCTACAGTTTAGATTCTATGTTTTATGTGAATGCTGTAATTTTTGATTTAAACTCGAAAAACAGCAAAACTACCCTTATTATTAATCATTGTTCATCCTTTTTGCGGCACGTGAAGAGGATGAGCTATTATCGCCAAATTTTGCATAAATTATTTTCTTATACTAATGAACTATGAAGATACTCGATAAAAAGTTTTCAAAAATAAGAACCACCCCCTATTACCCTAATAAATGTATATTATACAAATGGAAAAAAAAATGATAATTATTATTATCGCCAATTGATCGCACGTCGACATAGTACATTTCCGAGTGTTCTGAGCGATTTTATGTAGGCAGGTCATCCCTTAACTATAAAGTCAGAAGAACAGCCGACAACTACTTTTGTTGATTATTTGTTTTCACGCGATTAGTCATCATCTATAGCATTTGAGGGTAAATAATGAGAGGTTCCGCCATGTTTAAAAATATTATTCCTTTTTTTTAATCATGATAATTAATGTGTAATATTGGTTTTTATCGATAATCGTCAACAAACGCGACTAAATATTGAAGGTTTAAACAAGCTTTATGTTTAATATTCTACAGTTTATACTTTATAGTTGTTCGACGTGTATAAAATTGTGAACACTTTATACCTACCTAAAAAGCTTTTATTTTATATACGCAATACACCATAATCGTGAAAATATTAATCGTATCGTCAAACAAAATTTACCAGAAAGTCAAACTATTTTGTTATGAACGTTTGACACTAAACATTGAATATTCATCTGTAAATTACCGATTTCTAAGGGAATGATTTTCTTAGTTGTTGTAATTCAAAAACGAATGACCGTAGATACTTGAAATTTTAAGAAATGAAAGTTTAAAACAAGGTTTGTTGTAAGTAGTTAAAATAATGTAACCAAAATTTAAAAATAATATAATAACGTTATTGTTTTCTATAGACATTTTAATTTAAAATTTGGACGAAATTAGATATTTAAATGAAAAATAACGATGTTAGTTATTTTATTGTTATTTCAAAATTTTTTGTGGACATTTGCAACTTTTATAGTTTAATATTATATTTTTACATTGAATGACATTTTTAAATGCAGTATTTTCTCCAAAAATTCATTCAACCTACTACAGTATTGTTAATAGTAAAATTAATTATTTTAATAGCAATAATATTATCATTAAATACATTTATAGTTATGTAGGCTGACCACTTGCTGATCTTTTTTAATCATAATAATTAATGCGTATTGCGTAATATTGGTTTTTATCGACAATCATCTACAATCGTCGATAAACGCGACTGAATATTGAAGATCTAAACACATTTTACTTTTAATATTCAGTTTATACTTCATAGTCGTTCGACATGTGTGAAATAGTTAACATTTCACACCTATAATAGCTTTTATTTTATGTAAATAATATACCGTAATCGTGAAAATATTAATCATATCGCATATTATCAGACAAAAAAATATATTATTTATCAAAAAATATGTCAGTTTTTGAGTTGCAACCCATATGTTTGGATATCATATCATTTATTTATGTTTAATTTTGAGAAGATTAATGTAAGCATTTTTTTTTTTTTACAAATAATAATATAACGCAACAATTGATAGTGCGGTGAATACCGTAAATCGACGTATGCATCATAACATTATAATGTATACAATTTTCGTTTCCGATGACGGAATAACAAACGACATCACGACATGACGGCAATTTATTATGAAACTGCACGAAGTCTGCAGGAACATAAGTCGGTATTTAAATTGAGTTGCAAACCATGTTCTTGTGATGGACGAATTTGTCACACGATAAAATACATTTATTTTCATTAGCCGAAAAGACGGATTTATTTTTGGAATTACGGGATAAGAAAAGCATATACATTTATATATTTATTTAATATAAAGTGAGAGTCTGTGTTTATGAGTTTGGAGGTTTTAAGTTATGGGCGTCGATTTCTGCGCAAAGCCCCGATGCGTATTTGACATTAAGAAATGGCCCACCCAACAACAAATAGCCCGTCATTGTTTTAAACGTTCCAAAATCCGCTTTTTCATCGTTCTAGATGAAAAGGACCTACTCTTTCATTAACGACGTGCTAAGGCTTAAAAGGCAAATTTTTCAACACACAATACAAATCATCAGTGAAAAACTAAACGAACCGAGCGTGAAAAAATAACTGCTTTGGCTTTTAACTTATAATATAATATTATGTAGGTCAAATCATGAACTACTAGCCAAATACATCTTCTCAAAACAATAATATAACGTTATGTTCTGTTCTATTGATTAAGTTTATTATTTAAAAATATTTGTTCATTTTCCGTGTGTATCTCACTTCCTGTTGTTAAATTTAATTAAAAAAATATTTTGACCGTGGTATTACGGGTTTCAGAAATTATTTTTTATTAATATTGTACATGAAGTGTTAAATATGGAAAATTGTTTTATTAAACGTATCGATAGAAATAAATTATTCAAAATGCACATGCATTCGATATAATATTACAGTACGTTGCTGTATAATATTATATTATTATAATCATATTGCACGTGCATAAATATTCATAGAATTTGACCACTATTAAATACAAATTTTGTTGACTTCAAATAGTAATTCATTCAATAAACTTTATATAATATGCGAATGAATATCGTTATCATATCATAACATTTTAGGCACCCGATTTAACATCTCCAGCATAGTAGGCATCATAAAACTCACTGTACTATGTGTCGTTATCCTTAACTTTGACTCGAGAAGTATATAATATTATATATTATGAGATAGTTTAATATTTTTTTCGGACAATACATTTTTTTTCTAATAAAATAGGGCAAAGCGATTTTGCTGCGGTCTATCAAACCGGCCGTGTCGCTCTCGGTTTTTTATCTCACTTTTCCAGCTACAGCCCGTGTTTTGAGTTAAAGTCGAAAAAAAAATAAAAAATAGGTTGTTCAAACAATCGCCATCCAACACGAACAAATCAAAAGACTCTGAATCTATGTAGTGGACATCAATCAAACAGTTTTTTCCCCGTCGTGGCTCCGGTTCACATATCGGTCGAAAAACATTAGGGTAAGCCGCTCCCTCGGCCGTAAAAGGGCAAACGAAGTGATCCAAATTTAATAGGAGCCGGATGACGAATGACTTACAAATAACTTCACTAATGGTGTTGTAGGTCATCATATTCCAGACATAGGGTCACTGGATATTTGTCATTTCTAAAATTCGATTCCCATCCTCATTTTACATAAAATATATTGTATTTTTAGTGCATGCTTTGTAATGTAATTATTAGGACTGGAATTTATGTGTAACAAAAACCAAAAATATGAACATATATATGTAATTAAAATGGACAAAATATGTAATAAAAAAATTAAAAATATGTAAATGGCGTATTTAATTAAAATGCTATTATGGATAATTTTTGAATAATACAATTCATTATTTTTAATTTTTAATCAATTCAAAGTAAGACAATGCGGTAAATCATAAAGTGTTTTAAATTTTTAATATTAAAATTATAACGATATATTCATAACACTAAATTATATTTACTAAATCAACGTTCTACATCACAAGATGTTATCGGTGCATACTTTATGTCTGTTTTTTCACTAGGCGAAAAATTAGGCAAATTTCACCAGACGAGTTATTAATATTTAACTGATACTTTCAAGTTTCACCTAATCCTATAATCTGCACACTTACAATTTTTATGTGTACTATTATCAAAGTATAAATTTATAATACTACTAAACCAGTAAATCGCTAATTTTTATTGATATATAAATTAATTATTAAAATAAAATAAATTAAATTAAAATAAATTATTTTACTTTTTAGTACTATGAATGTAATTTACGATATACATAATAAAAAGCGGAAATTTTCAAATGATGTAAAAATACTAAAAATATGTAAATTAAAATATATCTTATTTTATTGCAAATCGCGTGTAACGATTTTATTTTTTGATATAATTATTAATCTATTATGGTTTAGTAAAAATATATAGTCATATATAAATTCCAGCTCTAGTAATTATATTGTAAGCAGTACAAGAATAAATGTAGAATTTATTATTAACATAAACCGTTAATAATTAACCTAATAAAGAATAATATGTTATATTTTACTGTTTTTCCTTGGATATAAGTCTACTGGTTAGTTTAGATACAGCGAATAATAACAAAATATGTGAAAGTTACATTTATAAAATAGTTTCAGCCAAGGGATCAATATGTCATACGAAAATAATAATTTCAATTTCAGTAGAAAATAAATAAAACTAAAAGCTTGTCGATGAATTTAATGTTTCTGAGTTTATATATCTGGTGTTCTTTTTTCAATTAAATTGTAATGGCCGAAAACTAAACTAAAACTCTAAGTAACATTAATGATCTAATAAATATTTTGGTAAACATAAATTATTCATCCATTACAACCATTTAAGCGAAAAGTCAATAAAATTATTCCCATAATTGCTTTTACGATTTATATTTCGTTTATGGTCTATATTATTATTATACAAACTTGTATAGACTCTATGAGTCATAAAAAAATGCAAAATGTGATTATAGTTTCATGAAAAAAGTTTACTTTTGACTTGCCATCATAGTACATTTTATGTATACAATAATTGTATTTTCTATAGTCGTAAAATAATTTACAAACAATTCTTGGAAACGCGAGGACACGCAAAAGATGAAGCGTGTATGAAATGAAATGTTTTAAGATCAAAATAATTAGTTTTCAGTGATGGTGTGGAACCGTGAAATCTTCTTACGAAAAAATGGAATTAAAATGCGATGTCTTAATACAATAGCACGAAACCATGTCTTTCCGTTTCTCTGTTACAAAACCAAAACCCAGGTCGGTATAATAGTAGTTTTGTTTTGATATCGAGTATCGTACTTTGATGATACGACACACGTCATATATATATAGCTTTTTGGCGATTTGAATAACGTCTTGTGGTGCTTATCAAAAGCGAATTCACAATGATTTTCTTTTTAAAAAAAAACCCTCCATCACGATATCATGTCATATCATATATATATATTATACGCGCACTCCGTCACCGTAGAGTTTCATAACAAGGGATTTCATTACGTTTCATAATCTAATTTTCGCGGGGTGCATCGAGGTTAAAAAAAAAAAGAAAAAGAAAGGAAGTGGCTTTGTCGGCAGAAAGGTCACGCCGAAAAGAGTCGTATTACTTTATTAGCATTTCGCCGCGCGTTTCTTGCGTGGTTGGTTTGAAAATTAATGGAATTTTCCTTTTAGCAGCGACTAAAGACAAGAGAATCCATTTGACGCGGCGTCATTGTAAAATGATGATCCAAAGTATATACATAAAAAAAAAAAAAAAACCAAACAAACAAAACAAAAAAAAGGTAGTTTATATAATATATAAATATACATTATATCGCGGGCTAAAACAAGCTACTTTTCTACAACGACCACTGATGTACTATATTATTTTGTGTGTGTGTCTGTATATAAAAACCAATTTGCTAAAAACCCTTGATTTGTCACGATTTTAATGGAATAAAAAATCCCGAAGTCCGGGGAAAGTATACATACACAAAACGCAGATAAACAGATGGTATCTGCAGTGGATCGCAAGACGGTTTTAGCTAATGGAACAAGTCAGACAAAACCCAAAAGAAATAGGGTTAATTCAATTGAAGCAGAGAACACACGCTGCTCGTGTATAATATATATCGTATTATATTTATATATGTATTTATGTATATACATAATATATGTATGTGTGTGTGTGTGTGTGTGTGTGTATGAAAGTATATGTATTTATGTGTATAGTCGAAATATTACTGCATTTTCTTAACGTCGTCGTTGTCGTCGTCGATAAGGAAAGACATCATAAATTATATTAAATTTATGTCAAATAATAACGTTTTGTGTACTATGATGATGATCATTATTTGTATAGTGATTATATTTTATAGTTTATAATATTTATAATAAATATTGATGAACGTCGATCAGGAACCGATGAAAACGTTATTAATTATTGCGACCTACGAACACGCGATACGGTAAAATATTATAACTTTAAATAAATATTATATACAAGTGACGGGTAATCGAACTCGCAGATCGGTTCCGTTTTTTCAAGAACTATATTATTATATTATATATATACTTACTTTGTTTGGACAAAAAAATGTTATATTACGTCATTTTTCTTGACTTTTCTCGTGACAAAACATAAAATATAAGGACGTTTTCAATATATATATAAAAAAAAAAACGTACACAACGCAATTATTATTATTCAGTTGACAGAAATGCAATACCTACATCCCCAGCAGAATACTATAGAGGAACTAACGAACAAATATTCTAAATCACTTGTTTTTAAGTATTTGTTCACCACTTTTATCAACAAAACTTGTGATCACTGATTATACGACGACGTAATAGTCTAAAACACATAATATAATTTAAAAATGCGATGTATATTTATGTTTTGAAACGGCGAACACAATCGCCGTCGTTATTTGTAGTTATTATTTTACATTATTTGAAGTACTATTTATAAATACCGTCGTATTTAATACAATACAGAACGAATGATTAATAAAGTAAGCGTTGTAGATGATTAACAATGTAATTAATAATAATAATATAATATCATGTATAAAAGGCACCCACTTCATAAAATAGCATTATTGTAAAATGGCAAAGCTAAATATATTTTGAATTATTTCAAGTAACTTTTCAAATATTTAATATCATAATCTTATAAGAAAATAAAAAAATGTTCATACGAATAATGAAAATAATAGATAGGTAGGGAAGACTAGGTACAATCGTAAAGTGGAACAATTTTGTAACACGGGCAATAAGTTGTTCATTAACCAATACAAAAATCTTAAATAAATAATTAAATTTATCCCCCCGTTTAATAAACAATGATAGCAAGTTAACCGTTAAAAAAAAAATGAAATGTGTTTTTGATAAGATAATATAGTAAATAAAATCACACATTAACTTTTTTTACTTGAGTACAGAGTTTTGTAATATGTTTGATTGTTGTTATTTTGATACACATCAAAAGTTGTTTAGTTTTTGTTGGTTTTAGTGTGAACACTCTAACTAGTCAGAATTTTTACTTATGAATAAGTATTTACAAAATTATTGAATGGGTACAAGTGTAACAGTTAATCAAGATACTAAAAATTATATCACAACAAAAATACTTCGTCGAACTCTGTGTAAAAACGACTAAGTAAAAAAAAAAAAAGATCTTTAAGCACTATAAAGATTTAATATAATAAATAAATGCTAAGTAAATTGAATTAAAGTACACTTATTTTGTTTCAATAATTTATTTACTCGACGAGAGATTAATTTGAATAGAAATGTCCACTATAATATTTTGAATTATAATGAACTTCTAATACCTTTTGTTTGTTTTGTTCACATTATTTTGTGTGCCGTATCATATAAAGTATATAATTTTTCAAGTAAGTGAAATGTTTCGCGTACATGAAATGGAGTGGGGGAACCAGTCGGCACAACAACTCAAAATGCGGCCGCCGTGATTCCAGATCCCATTATAATTTACCATTAAAATCATTGCACGTTTCCTTTAATATCTTAATTTCTAACTGTACAATTTCGATGATTTTTACAAAAGGATCATCTGCACAATTTGTCTGATTTTTTTCTAATTTATTAGGTATTAGTTGATTCACTAGATAATTAGTTAGGTTCGATTAAAAAAAAAACCAAAATTTACACTGTTTAAATGGGCAACTCCTGCTTCGAGATAATATACACTGTCGTGCCGCCGCCATTTTTTTTACTTAGCTCGCGTCATGGCTGTGGCGCTCGATAATTATTTTTATTAAGCTGTTTATTTAAACTTATACCTATTAGATATTTTTAAAAATTATTATGCTATAATTTTATTAACAATATTTAAAATTAAAAATGATGCAACTATTTATGATTATCTGGTTTTTAAATTGTACCTATTTTATTTTAATAATTAAAGGTCATTAAATTATTTTTTTTAACAGTTTTAAATTCAACATTATGTTATTATTTGTGATATTTTGTTTACTTAAATTATACCTATCTTATTTAATTTAATAGTCAAAAAATGTTTATGTTAAATTTGTCCCTGGTGCTGTTACATTTGTTCCTTTATAGGGTACAATTGTAACTTTTTTTTAAAATTTATATTTATTCAACAACTTATAGAAATAAAGGTTCAATACACAGATATTTTTAAAGATAATAACTTACTTTACTACTAATTTAAAATATAACCAAACAAAAGAAATTTAGATGTTCGCAGAAATAAATGATTTCATGAAAACTATTACAATTGTACCAGGTGTCTTCTACCTTTTTCAATATACTATGCTGCATAAAAAAATGTATCTAAATATTTCAAAACGCGATCGTACGTGTTTAATTCTTTTTTGATTAATTGTTTTTATTATATTTTTATTACATTCGTATATCTATAATATCTATTGATATTACAAAAGGCAAAGTAAATTTGTATAATTTCTGAATCATCTATTTAAAATGTTTTTATTATTAACTTTAATTTCTTTTTTTACATGATCTATAAAGAATTTTTTTTTACAATAAGTATAAGTGCTATACGATGGGTGTTGGTACTGTTAGGTTGATTGTGGGTGGGTTAAAATAACTTTCATACACATAGAAGGCACTTCGGATATTTTATATAAATTAAGGCGCCCAGTGTTAATGCCATTTTGTCTTCAAAACCACACTTTACGGGAATAATGATCCTGACTCGTAGAATCAATCAAATTTGATTTTTTTTTTTTTTTAATTGTTAGAGGGAATTATTTTACAGTCCACATCGAACTTAGTTTTATAATATTTTAATCTCAAACTTTTAAATAGGTCTTTAAAAAAAAAGACATTATTAAGCTTTTTTTACAAATTATTTTATATCAAATAAAAAATCTAAGCTCGGTGCAGGCTGTAAAATATTGTTATTTATCAATTTAAAAAGAAATTATTTGAAAATATTCAATTGCCAATGAGGTATCCATATTTCCGGGAAGTCATTTACGTCTGTCGAAATGGTCAGCTAATAAATAATAATTCATTATTTGTTAGTTCCATGACATGTACCTGCGAGTTTGTTTGCCGTCGTCCATATATGGGTAGTAGAGGATTCTCTCACACTAATAACCATTTACACTCAAACACATTCAGAAGATCGTGCGACGCCGATGTGAATAAGGTTGCCAATAATTTGCTCCTTAATAAATAGCCAGCACCGGGGGCCTTAATTAACAAAAGGTTTTACATAATATTTTATATTTACATTACGTAAATACGTTTTAATTTATTTAATAAGCATATATGGCGAGTCTAATCGTTATAGTTGGCCGAACATGTTACATAAAAAAATATTTACGATGCTCTTACTGTAGTACACAAAGTCACATTTTTAAACTTTGAAAGTTTTAATTATAGTTTTCATAAATAAAATTATACTCAAGTTCAAAGTACGGTTCACTTTTAGTTTTGAAAAAAAAATAGTGTTCATGGGTTTGTTATATCTCGGCAAACAATTAATATATGATAATATTATGTATTGGATAACTAGCAATTACTGAACAATACACCGTGAGATAGATTGAATTTTTAACACTTTCTTCCGAACTGTGTTGCATAAAAAAATGTTTTAATATAATTTCTAAAGCAATAAGCTGTCTCATTTAGAATCTCAAACATAATATATTCATATTTTTTGTGATCGGATAATATTATTATTAGATTGTGTACTCCGTTGCTAGATACCTATACCTATGACACAATGAAAAAGTTTTGTTAAATGTAGGTTTAGAAACTATTGTCCTTTCACAATAATATTTCACCATTAATTTATGTACGACAATAAGTGCTAAGTAACTTGCATAATATTTTACTAACTTTAGATTGATATATTGGTGAATAAACCATATCCATATACTTCCTACATTTTTGATGACAAATTATATATCGTTAGCCGGAAACTATTCAAAACTAAGACAGACTTCACGCATCATGGAATATTGTTTATAGTGCTCTGCATACAATTATGGTTGTCAAATTTATTCGGTTTACGTTGAGAGCGAGTGACAGAAAATTTCAAGAGCAGCGTGTTTTTCAAACATCGGTCTACAAATATATTGTTTGCTCGTGAATAATATTAGCGGTAATAAATTAATTACACGCATTATGCGCAGGTACGATAATAATAACATGAAATAACATATGTGTTATTTTTTGAAATATTCATAAAAGTATAACAACATTGAGAATAATTACTTTTATGGTCCTTTTCAACCCACGTGCAGTATTACGTAAACATATTTTTTTGATTTTCCTACCAGCATTTCAATAAATGAGAAAACCATTTCAGATCAATATTCTTAACAATAAATATTTTGAACTGTATTTAACATTTAAATAATAAAAATATAAATATGCCATTACATATTATAACAGTGTGTATTTTGAAGAAGCCCGACATTTATAATTAATATTCGTCTATTCTTTGTATTTTTTCAAATTTATTAGCTGTATAATGTAGTAATTATTGTTATGCCAATGGCTGTGCAGGAGTCACCCGAGGTGGATACATATTAAGACCCTGTAATATTTTTAATTTATATTAATACGATACCGTCATCGTTATTAAAAAGAATATAAATCATATTTGCCGATGACAAAGCTCTAGATAATTGGAATAAATTAAAACAAACTGTCGAAAATTACCTATACGATAATATGTCTATGAGTGGATGGAAAAAACCTATTATTTTTTATCATAAATAAATAATTAAATCAGTTTGGATGCATTAATAGTCACAAATCGCTCAAAGCTTCCTGTTGGAAAAAAACTGTATACTACATGAATGTGTTGCTTAAAATATGACCAGTTGAAAAAATTGCAAATTAATTAAAATGGTATTTTCGTTCAAATAATATTTAGAAGTGAAAATAGATATTTTTAATCTAAAATGGTCAGAACATTAAAAAATAAAACCAAAAAGTTAGTTGTTCTATTCTATAAAATCCATTTTTTTAAATAAATCAATATTAACAAAGATCATCAGACAATAAGACGTACCCATACATGCAGGGCCGTTAAGAGAGAAGGGGTAATGTGCCATTTTTCCCCGAGCTCCAATTAGGAACACAATTTTATGGGGCCCCTGCGAAAGCAAATTTCAAATGAATTTTTGTGTTAATCGGATAATAATAGTGATGGCCAACGATATCGATATCGTTTTAGAATAATTCGCAATATCGATTTTATATATAATTTTTATTTTTATTATACCTTATGGCTTATAGAGTAAAGCAAGTATCAAAACTTTATCTGAAGCCTAACTATAATGTATATTAAAAGACTGTAATTTATTTCTAGAATTCAGTTGTCGATCTTGAACATATTTGATCAGCAACAGTCTACAACATATTAGATCATACCTATGCAAAAAAGGTTGTTTAATGTTTATAATGTAAATTTTTACAATAATATGTTTTCTTTCAAACAATAAATACAATTTAATTATATAATTATAAATAAAAATCGTAACATCAAGTATAAAAGTTCATTAATAATTAAAATAATTATTATTTTTTCAAATTAAAAACAATATTTATTAATTCGTAGTTGTTCATAATTTTCTTATGGATCATATCGATACTTGGAATTATACACATATCATTAGGCCATAATTGGTTAATAATACCAATGATAAGGATTACTTGGGATTTCTAGGGAATTTTATTTCGTTTCCATGGTCTGTAATAATATTACACCTAACAGGTTACGTTTTCAGTTATCTTGAACTATAATAATAATTGTCACAATGCCGAAACACGAAAATTATAATTATACAAATGCATATATATCTTATACTCATAGACGGAGCGTAGTGGTAATTCTCGCGGTGAACGTGGGTAACGCTGATCGTGTTGTTCAGCTCTTCTGCGCATGTGCACAGTCCATAATGGCACACCGGTTTGTGCATAATAAACACCAAGGTTTTTTATGGCTTTTATTACTAAATCCATAGTTTTTTTTAATTATTTTAAATTTTTGGGGTACTTTTAGAGTATTACATTTCTAATCTTAATTATAATATAATAAAAAAAATGAGGTGTGAACAATTATTTATGCTACTTGTGATGGCATTACCGCAACACAATTTGCCGTCACTTCACCACCCAATCACACCAGTCTGGGGTGCTCCGTCTATTAATATAAGGTCTGTGTACAAATATCCAAATTTCATTATAGAAATTTGTTATTTCAAGTATCGACGCGACGTAGCAGAGTCGGTGCACGGTGACTATAGTTATTATTTATTGGTGTTATTATTTGAATACTGAAAACTATAAGTCACATTACTAACACCGGCGTCACGAGTTTCAATGACCTCGGTTGGTAAAATTTAATGACATTTTGCAAATCTTAGTGACTATTTTTTTCATCATATCGTGTTAAAGAACATTACAACACAATTTTTTTTTAATTTTAAGTTTATCTGTGTATTATTTTAGCCGAAATAATGAAAGACGTTTTGGTAGAAACTTGAAGTTAAAAAAAATTATTATTCAATGAGATAATGAGTTTCTGTTATGTTATGGTATAATGTGGTGCTGAGGAGGTACAAATAGAACAGACATTTCTACAGTACGCATAATGCTCAAAATTATTTTATTTTATAAAAGTAGAGTAAGTACTCCCTTCTGTTGACCTAGATACCCCTTCCCCAATAGATGAATTATTTAAGCAAACAAATACTTTATATTTTTATAAATATAGTCATTATATACATTTGACGGATTCCAATAAAATTCATACGAGTGCAATGCACATAGTTGGTGCTAAAACTTAAAGAAACAACAGACGAGAAAACTCAGAAAAGTACATAAAATTGCCTTATACAGCACTGACTAGTTCAAGAAGTTCTTCTGATAACATGGCGAAAACAATATTTGATAAATTGAAAAACGATGTATGTCCTAATAAAAGATTTATGCGTACCTCTAATACCGATGATTAAAGACATTGGTTAAAATGCAATGTGAATCGATTAAAATTTTATTTTTGATGCGTTTAAATATATAATATATATCCAACTCAACCAGGTATGAGATTGATGTTAATTTGGGATAATATATAACTAACAATTCAAATATATATTTTATACAAGGCTGATTATTATTGCGTTAATAAATTAAAGTCAAGTCAATTTTACATTTTAGTACTTTTTGGATTATATTAAAAATAAAAATAGTTCTTTGCCTTAATTACACAAACAATTTTAGATATTATTTTAATTTTACCTATATGAAAATGGAAGCTTTTTTTTAACTAGGTAACTTAACTTGAGTTAAGTTAAAAAATTAATATTAACTTTTGGTTAACTTCTAGCTTAGTTAAATTGATAGACAATTTTGAATTTACTTTTAATTATTAACTTAATTTAGATTTTAATTTAATTTAACTAATAACTGAGTTAAAAAATATCATTAACTAGCCCAGCCTTGTTTATATAATATATATATATATATATATTCAATTACGAATTGCATTGTAAATCAAATTATTTTTATCTAGGAACTCCAAGTTACAACTACAAGTTTGGTATACGTATCTACTCTTATAATAATAATTTACTCTAAGTTAATATGTTACTGAAAATTATATGATGAAGAAAAATTAAATTAAAAAAAAAAAGTATATAATAAATTATAATTAATATTGAAATATTTGTAGCTATTAAATTATTACGGATTTGCTTACTCTGTATACATTCGAAACGAGTGAATTTATATTGTTATTATAATGTAATCTGGAATATCGTATATACACGACATCAATGCCTAGTGCTCTTAGTAAACTATAGTAACTATATATATTCATTCAAATTAAATTCTTTTTTAATCCTGTCCAAAAGTTCTAACCAAAAAAAAATCAACCATACTCATCATTGTAAATTACAATTAATTAAATATTCTATCGGCGTATAATATTAAATTGAGTTTGTTCGAAAAACCTTGAATAAAAAAAATATAAAAATAATATTATTATAACGTTATTATTACTTTAATACTATATTGTTTATCTGGCGGGCGAATTTTGGAGTCCTCAAATGTTATTATTGTATTCGTGTTTATTTGCATCACGACCAATTTGGTTTTGACGTAATCACGTGTAAATTGGATGTCGAGACATGTACAACAATCATCCACTTTGTGACAGCAAGCAAAAATACAAAATATCATATTGATGATACTCAATGAATTTTCTATTTTAATTGTATAGGTACACATCTGTATTCAATACTGTAGACAAACATGTCTGTCAAAACCAGTGGCGTAATTGGGGGGTCGTAAGGGGTTGTACTCGTGACTCCAAATATAATGCTGAGGTTGCAAAAGTATTAATTTACAACCTATGAAATTAAACCAATAAATTCACTAATCATAACTATAAATACATTAAAATAGAGAATAATTATGGGACAACCACAATTTTAAATTTCTGAATTTCGTATTATAATTTTTAAACATAGATAGGTGATTACATGTGATTTAAATAAAAGTAATGTTTATAGCTAATTTAGTAATAAAAACATAAAATGCATAGTTTTTAATAATATGCACCTACCCTGTAAAAAAGTTATATGTAAATTTATAATGTATTTTGTAATATATTTTATTATATATGTTTTAGAACATAAGAATATTATTTTATTAAAACACTACTTGTTTTTTTAATGTTGGGTGTGTGGGGACTTTGCCCCCACAGCTCAGTGCATATCCTGAGTTATTTTTGCAACCCTTGACATTATGCCCAAATTACACCACTGGTCAAAACTATAATAATTGTTATTGTTATAATATTTAATTGCGTGTTTGGTATGAATATAATATTATAAACGTACGTTCAAAACGTCTAATCACACGTTTAATAATCAAAAGCGAAAACCTAATTCACAAAAAGTTTAAAACGATAACATAATTAAGTTTAAATTAATTTTAAAAAAAAGTAGTACAATTTAAATATAATAATATCACAAGATTTTGTGTAATATTAATATTTAACGTATAATATTTAGGTATATAAAAACGAGTATAGTGTAAAAGTAGTCAAATGTTCAAAGAAAATTATCTTCAATAATTATAATTAATATTTATTTTAATAAGCGTAACAATATTATCACGGCTAACTTTCTTTTAAAATTTAAACTATCAGTATTTTTAAATTAAACCATAACTTTAATTACAATAGCAATTATACATAGTAAATAAACATAATTAAAAATCGCATGTCTTTTAGAATATGCAAACTATGTTAAACTTCAAGAACAATTAATATTTGCATAGAAGATTATTCCTGTAGTATTCTCGAGGCTATTAGTATAAAATATAATATCTCGAAATTTTATTTGCCATAATTATAAAACAAAACGAATGTCACTTTTATGGTCAACACCAATAATAAAAGAAAATAATTAACTTTAAGATATTTTTTCAAATAATTTAAAGCATAGGTATATATTTAAAAAAATATTTTTTCTACTTTTTTATAATTATTTTAATTATCAGTTCAAAAATCAGTTTTTATACATTATTTTCATAAAAATATTCTGGTTTTAAATATAAAATTGAAAATGGATGCTTTTAAAATGGTTTTCAAAAATGTTGTTTTGTACATACAATTATAAACAAATTTATAATCAAAAAATCCAACACTGTTCAATTTAATGAGTGTTTGCTGTTAAACGAATCAGTCAGTATAACGTTCGCGTGATATAAAAAACATTTTTATTTCATTAAAATATATTTTTTAAATTAATTTTATACACGATATAAATTTAAATTATAATAATTTTAGTTTTCTATCAACATAATTCATAATTGTGCGTAATAATATTATGTTTGTTATGTGATACAAATTAGTCATTCGCGTTATATTCAAAAACCATAACGAATGTTATCCTCTACACAATATAGTTTTATACTACATTTGCAAAAACTTTAAAATCGATATTATAAAAATTAGTTAAGTATAATATTATTGTAATGTGAAAGATGTAAAATTATGAAATACAACATTTTACTGAAACAAACAAAACTTTGATATAAACTCTTCTTTTACTTTTCTTAAACTACGTTTGAAAACTGTTTAAATCAGTAATTTTGAAAGTCTATTTTTTCCGAACTAAATTCAATTAAAATCGCTGTACGACAATGAACCGAATCAAAAAAGCATCTAAACTCGAAAACCGTTGTTATGAAATTTGTATTAATCACTATTATTATACAAACTTAGAATAATTTTACATAGTCCGATATTATTATAATAATTTATCATCATGATTTCCTCAAAGTCAACTCACTTATACTTTGTCAGTGCGTTGAAATCGCGATAAAACGTCCATCGAACATTTTTTCAATCGTTATGGATTGACCGTGTTTTGTTTATATCGGGTCTTTACGCGATCCCCTCAAAATTATTATTATTATTATTGTTCTCGCGAATAATTTTGAGAATAATATTTTGCCGAAACATAACACTGCACGAAAATGTTACTCGAATACCAATACTACCGCCAGACTTAGACTTAGGCATACAATATCATTTTGCCTAAAAGACTCGCGTTATTTTTATCATTTTTTTAAGCATTGTCCTGCTGCTGCATTAATCCGTGTACGTTCGCAGGTACCTAATCTACGGAAATTTCTAGTTTCAAATTTCCCGCATCGAACATATTGTGCGTATAATATATAAATATAATAGTTAAGATCGAGCGAATGTAAACGTTAGTAATTTTCTTAGAATTTCAAACAAAATCTTTGACACGGCACACCTCGTTATTTCACAAAGGAACACGACGACAATAGGTAAACGGTTTTCTAGGGCTCGCGAATCGCGAAATTGCGTTAATTAGTGTTTCTTGAATTTTCGCTCACAAGAACGGTCACCAGATACCCGTTTATTTTCCAAGGGCTTAGCTAATTGTTTACATCGGCTTAATACCTAACTAAGTTCCTCGAAGAGTCATTAATTTTGAAATCTCGATGGTGGAGGATTTTCTCTGAACGCAGTCGCCGCGAGTCTCGAAAGGTCGATTTTATACGTTTCGATAATTCTAAAATAATCTACGTGCCAGTGGGGAGAGACTAGAGCAGTGGTTCTTAACTTTTTTCAAATGACGGAACACTTGACATTTTTGAAGATTTTTACGGAACACGGCCGTAAAAAAAACGGTATTTATACATTTTTTAAATTTTATAATATATTTATCAATGCATAAATATATAGCACAAAACATAGTAGTCACCAAAAAATGATACAATTAATAAATACAATTTATAAAAATTTCTAAATAAATTACAAAGTTTCCAAAATATCACACTGAAAGAAATTACCAATTCCCCATTATATATATTGAATCACGCCTTACATAAATACCTACAAATGAAAACCATAAATGAAAAGACCAAAAGTTACTATAAACGGTTCCAACCACGCTTTAATATTCATCCAAATCCACTTATTAAATATTTAGTTATTTAATATTAGTCATCCCTGGAAACCCTCCTCGCCGCGCGCAAATAGTACTGCAGAGGCCTGCTAGATAACAATCCTTAAACCACAAAAAACAAAAATAATAATAAATAAATAATAGACGAAATTGTCATCAATGAGAGGTGTCTTATCAATCATGTCGTTTTTTTTAATAGTTGTTTTCTTTAAACAACTCATAATCTTATTAAGTCGCCTGGTACAGATCGTGTATTAAAAAAAAAATCACAATTTTAAATAGAATACTTTGTATATTTAATGATTTAATTTTTGTTTACTCCTGATTTCAAAATTTTTCCAGAACACTTATTCCAAGCCCGCGGAACACATGGTTTCCGTGGAACACCTATTAAGAACCACTGACATATAAACTCCAGTAATTTATTTAGTCACGTGCAATTGTTAGTAAACGATCAAGAGTTAATAACAAACAGTTAAAAAAAATATTCAATAGAAATATTAAAATGAATCACGTATCTGAATGCCGTTAAAATAAATAATAATACGAATTCTACGATTGCACTTAAAACAACAAATCCACAATACGAGTAGTCACTATATGTGTATTAAAATAGTTTTGATAGAATAACATCAACGAATTATAATAAAAAAAAAAACATAACATAGTATGTAAAATACAATAATAATAATAATTATACGGAAATAAATCAAATTTACAAGATATTACATTTAATATTTACATAAAGTGTAAATAATAGTAATACAGTTTATAATTTTGAATAAAAATTCCTTAATAATAATAATACTCATATGTAATAATTCTAATAAAAACATAAAAAAAAAGCAAAATAATTATCAATAGTGGCATATAATTTTGTTAATTCTGGAGAAAAGATGTGTGTGGAATAGATTTATTTTATATTCAATTAATTTACTACATAGACTATCTAAGATATCCAAAGATTAATATATACATATATATATATATATATATATATATATAAGGTTTCGTTGTTTTCCGTTAAAACGTGCATTTTATTTTTAATTTCATATGCTAATTTTTGAACGTATAAAATAATTTATTATTAAATAGCGGAGATTTCACTCGGTGATTTAAAATTTTCGGCTTTTAAACTCGTCAAATTGTCTTTTATTGTGTCAATTCGTGTTGTAAAAACGAGTTAAAATCCCAACAGCAGAAAAATACATATAAAATATAAAATATATTGTATACCTTTTTTTAAACTTTTATTAACTGACTTTATAAACAAATAAATTTAAACAAAAAACAAATGTTTATCTGTCGTCTTCTATATTTCAACAATAAAACACCAAAATTCACTATGATTGTGAACAAACATTAGGTAATATGCATATTTAAAATTGAATATTATTATTCTCTAAATATCAATAATATTTTATTCCGTTTAAAATAAGGTTTAGCTTCTATTTTTTACACTGTGACGATTCGAGGAAAATTATCTATACTTTTATAAAACTATAAATTAATTACATTGATTAAGCGTTAATAAAATTTAACTCATGTGATTTTCAAAATAAATGTCAGGGGAACATTATTCAATAATTATTAAAAACAAATTCGAACTATATCGTTCAAATAGTAATATTAAATTATATTTGTGAAACCCAGAACTCATATTTTTATAGTATTCGTTTTTTGTTCCATTTTTGCGCGTTTATGCTCTTATTGTTTCGCATCAAAAAAAAAAAAACATTCTATAGATTGGAAAATTCAATATACATGGAAAACGTCAAAAGCAAGAATGTCTATACATTTGTGTATCCCATACCATACCATACCATACAGTAACCATTCTTAAGAATGGCATTAAAATGGTTTATGGCTGTTGGGTTTGGGTTGTGTGCATATAAAAAAAAAAAGTAAAAATGTTTTCCCGTGCGGATTTATATATTATTATTATATCGTACTGGTCTCGTAAAAGTTCAAGCAATTGTTTTACATCTCAGTGATACTTCAAAGCTCGCAAACGTACATTCTATTGAATAAAAATGTCATGTGCCGATTCCCAAGTATTTGTTAAATGGGGTTCGACTTATAAATTGATTAAATTATAAAGTGTATCGACTAAAACATAGGTAGGTTACGGTTACTGGGCTGTGATTGAGAACATCAACGATATGATATTAATTGTTACCTTCAAAGCGTTTATTTATTTATTTTATTTTGAATCAAGAGGCAGCAGTGTGACAAATCGATTTTTAATTATTTTTCATTGAATATCTATATTATTGTTTTGTGCAACAGGTATTTGTGCTTGTGTGCATACCTCGATAGTTATGTTCTTTGAAAGCTTATCAAAAAGAAAATAATATTATTATTCATCGTTGAATGATTATTAAATTAAAGAGAAAAAACTCAGCAATTATTTTTATTGTAATATTTATATATATATAAAAAAAAACAATCTTTTAAAAATATGTTTTTTTAAGTTTTAACTAATTCAAACTATAATTCTTACAGAATAATAAGCACTCAAACATGCGAAATATGCATTTATAAAAAAAAAAGTAACGAAAAAACTTGAATTTTATTAACATAATAATTCGTAAAAGAAAAAATAGTGAATATTACATTTTTTATGTTTTAAAATAAAAATTAAGCATACAACGTTCAAATACTGCAGAAAATTAGAAACAACTAAATTGCATGACAAATATTTTCAATAAAAGTGTTTTAATGTTATTAGGTATATCTACTATAGCTGTCGTACTAAACATTTTTAGTTTTGTTAATTAACAATTAGGTAGGAACATCTCGGGGATTTTCGTATTGATTTAATGCCGAAGAACACATTTGACGTCGAGCGGGTTCCACGCCAAAATTTGTTATCTTAGTGTCTCACGCAATAATTCGTAACGCAGAAAAATGGCGGTTTTATGTTAAAAACATTGATTGTTATCTCCGAGGGTTTATTTTATAATTAATATTCAGCTATATTGACCTGAATATACAATTTAAAGATAAAAACATAATTTATTACATTTTACGTAGTAACGATATATTTAAAGTAATTATATTTGGTTAGTCTTATTACTACATAATTTATTGCTACACACGATTTTATATTTTAAATTTAGTAACAAAAAAAATAATTACTTAAATACAATTTAAATACAATATATAACTCTGTTATGATTTCATCGGAGTAGTTTATTAATGATTTCACACATGATTATTTATCTTTATAATTATAATAATAATAATAATTCATTATTCTGATTGTTTGATGGTTTTGCAGCTTGTAGCAGTGGTTTGAATAATTTCAATTGAAAATGGATTTGTTGATGAGATTTTTTGTAAAACATTAAAAACATAAATTAAGTAATATGTAATTAGGTTTATTGTGCACAAATAATATACGTAAATGAATATATATTTTTATTTGTATCTATAAAAAAAACCTAAAAAGCAATATCATTGTGCAGTTCAATGGGTTACACAGATAATGCATTTACATTATATTAGATTACATTTTTTTTTAATGCATTAAAAAGTAACAATAATATATCTAATCTAATTTAGTATAAAAACATATAGTTTCTCTATGGTATAAAATAGAGAATATTGTAGTATATAAAATTATAATTTGGTACTAATAATTTAAACGTTTTAAAAACTAATTATTAACTCAAATATATAATACAAAAAAAATATTAACGTTGAATGAGTTATGTTTATTTTGTGTATTATCATACGTTTGTGCGTAGAACATAAAATATATTAATTTATATTTTAAAAAATATTCATCAAGACGACTTTAGGTATTTTCAATATGAAATTGAAATTTTTGGGTAATAATTAACATTGTATTTTTATTAACATTATTAATACCCAACACTTTAATATGCTTAAAACTCGGTATTTTTGTTAAAAAAACAATTTTTCAAAAACAATAGCAATAATAAAAAAAAATGGTAAAAATTATATTATTTTAGAAAATTATTATTTTTTAACAACGACATAAAATTATGTAAAAAAAATTATTTTCAAAAACTTTAATGAGTGTCTATTACATAGTCACATATGATTATTCGATAAATATGTACAATATATATATATAAGTAAGTGCAGACTTATCTACACATGTTAAATGCTTAAGTACTATGAAAATTATATTATAATTGATGCGACCGAGAAAATATGCAGACATAACAATGGAACGAGATAAAAATCGTTCACATATTATAGTAATTTAACTTAATGAATATTTTTATAATATCATTTTTTTTCCTTTATAAGTAATTATATAGGTAATGGATTTATTGACATCGAAAACAACTTACGATTTCAGATATCATTTATCGATATCGACGAAGAACGCATAACGAGTATTTAACGATACCTATACTTATAAGTACACTGCGGTATGAGTCACGATGACAAGCCTATAACACGTTAATATAATAAAAATATAAAATATTTTTATAATAATTGCGTTGCGTGTTTTAGTTTTTCGATTCTGGTATCAAATCAAAGACCGTGGGCATACAATGTTTATCTTAGTTTTATTTTGTTTGGAAACAGCCTACATATAAACGGCAAAAATGCTGATTCAAATTTATTTCACGTCTATATTTTATTACTTAGGTTATTTTTTCGATTTTCTTGATATAGCTTTCCTGGGCGTATTACAAACTGCCGATAGCCACAGTGAAAAAGTACAGAATTCACCAAACACGATTTTCTGCACCAACCTCCGATGAAAATAAATGTTTTGACTGCAACGATTTATTGAAGTTTCAGTTTAACCAATTTAAATAATACTATTATGTTTAAAATAAAAATAACCAAGTTTGTTCATTGATAAAACAATTTATTTTTTTTTTATCCATTATTTGAACATTTAAAATTTTACTCAGATTTTGCTTTTCAACGCAAATGTTTTCCGTAAGAGTTTAAGAAAACCGCTTAACATTACGAAACAAATACAATTAACTGATTTTGAATAAATGACACTGGTGCAGTTCGATGGAGTTCAAAAAACATTACATTTAAAAATTATACTTGCAATCGCTGATTATTTATATAAAATATTGTATTGTATAGAATTTAGACTCTACTACTGTTGTATTATAAAAATGTCCTTAACTAATATTTTATTTGTATTCATATTTTTTTTTTAATTTAAAAAATCTAAATGTAAATAACATAACATACTACGGTAACGTATAATTATTCAATTATTTATTTACTAATTAATAATCATTCAATCAGTGAATATAATAATTTTATTTCAAAGTATGATTTTATAAATGTTTCAAACAGAGTTTTTACTAAATTTATTGCTGCTATAATTATTTCAAGTCAAATAGAATGAAAAATGTACTTTCATGGCTGCATTTTTTATTTGTTTGAGTTTTAGCTAGAACAAAATAAAATATCTACTCTGAAGTATAATAACCATTACGGTCATTCAGTTATAAACGATTATTTAAATTATTATAAGTCTCTAAAGTCTCAGTGACTAAGTATATGGAATAAAATAAAAGATAAGATAGGTAAGGAAATAAAAAAAAATATGACTTTTTACGGTGCTATTGTGTAGTAGTTATATGTGTATAATTCGTGAAATATTAAACAAAAAGTATTTCGAACGCTTACCGTACCATTGTGAATGAAGCTACAATTTAAATATTATAATAATATATATATTATTTTCACCGAATAAAAGTAAACTGTTATTATTATTTCGTTCCAGTATAATTGTCCATAAGAACTCCTCCGTTAAATACGTTTTCAAAGTTTATAGCTCCTCGTCTGAGACATATTATATTTAAGTCGGACGTGCATTTTGTATATATCCGTTTTCAGCGTAAATTTAACGGCGTATCGTTTGTGCGCACAGAAAATGCGCGAATTCCACTGTTAAATACACTCGTAGACTGCAAAAAAAAAAAAAAATAAGAACTTAAAAATAGTAATAATAATAATAGTAAAAAAAATAAAAACAATATTAAGAAGAAGAAGAAGAAAGGGAAGCGATCGACATAAAAATGCAAATATCATAATATGCCCGAAAATGCGTAAATGAAGCACCGACTTAAGGCGCCCAGTGTTAATGCCATTTTGTCTTCAAAACCACACTTTACGGGAATAATGATCCTGACTCGTAGAATCAATCAAATTTGATTTTTTTTTTTTTTTAATTGTTAGAGGGAATTATTTTACAGTCCACATCGAACTTAGTTTTATAATATTTTAATCTCAAACTTTTAAATAGGTCTTTAAAAAAAAAGACATTATTAAGCTTTTTTTACAAATTATTTTATATCAAATAAAAAATCTAAGCTCGGTGCAGGCTGTAAAATATTGTTATTTATCAATTGAAAAAGAAATTATTTGAAAATATTCAATTAACAATGAGTTATCCATATTATCTATATTACAATAAATAATAATTTATTATTTGTTAGTTCCATGACATGTACCTGCGAGTTCGTTTGCCGTCGTCCATATATGGGTAGTAGAAGGTTCTCTCACACTAATAACCATTTACACTCAAACACATTCAGAAGATCGTGCGACGCCGAAACAATATGTGAATAAGGTTGCCAATAATTTGCTCCTTAATAAATAGCCAGCACCGGGGGCCTTAAATAAAGGCCCACTCTATATATTTTCAACACTAAGATTGATTTGTACATTTTATAATTTTTTACGATATTTTATGAGGGTTTTGATCAGTCAACTTTAAAAATGTATAAAAACTTTAAGCATCGCTCGAGCATAGATAGTTTTGTATTAACTGAATATGTTATCTAAACACTAAAACGTATTAAAAAAATATCTTCATATTGTGTCTGCAAAAAAAGTATAGGCTCCGATTTGAGTTTCTAGAGAATCGACTCCCTAAAACCACTTAATATATTGTAAACAATTATAAAATGTACAAATAATTTTAGATACCTTTCGAAATCAAATAACTTTCATATAATACATTTTCATCTATTTTAAATCAATAAAGTGGCCGTAACATAAATTTTAAATCACTGTATATATATACTTATTCTTATACCGTGGTCGGGCGCTTGTGGTATGGCCAATATTCATCTCTATGTGGCATTTTTATTACTTATATAATTATTAATATTTTTATTATCATCACGTATAATAAATTAATAATACCTTATTGACGTTTCCGACGAGATTATTATTATTTATTTCTTATATTATACGAAGTTATTATGCCAAGAGATTTTTCTCCGTATTAAATAATCACAACTATAATAATATATTTCTAATTATCCTCCAATGTGTTTTTTTTTGTTTATTTTATTATTTCATATAATATTTAGTTTTTTCCGTATCATTAACAACGGGGAATACCGACTTTGGTTGACGACCCTATACCATAGTTTCATATGTCGTCATATAACTCTCGCTCCACTGAATCCGGACATAGAAAACGTGAGATGTCACATATATTTTGATAAAATTGAAGACGGTTTAAAAAAAAAAAATAAATAATTTCAACTAGCTTAGATACTTGCAGCTTAATATGGCTATCATGTGTTATTCCTTTAAAATTTAAACCGATTCACGAGTACTGATAAGACTGAGTCCTTGTCAGTTTAAAATAAACGGGAGCGAGCAATACTTTTTTATCTGACCGTTGTTCAATATTCTTTTAATAATATTTACCCCCAGCTAAATCCGGCACTGAGCACAAAAAAACTTGTGTTGACCGACCTAGTTGAGCCTCTGCTCCTATTATGTAACAAATTATCAGCCCCTCCCCCTCAAAAAAATAATAATAATAAAACAAAAAGTTACACCAGTGACTATCCCGCACTGCGGTTGTACGGCCGAAGATTCCGATCCTTTTGTCTTAATAACGACACCCAGTCGATTGTAGTATAATTCGTTTTGATAGTAATAATTTATTATTCTGGTATTTCGGCGACTCCGGCGCGGAATGCGTTCGATATAGGAATCGTCATCATTACGATATTGGATTATTACATCCACCCCGGGCGCCATCGCGATGGAATTTTCTCGGAATTCTGGGTAGGTTCATTATAATTATTATTATTATTGATACGACGTATTTAATAAAACGTAATAGGGGACGACAACGTAACCGCTCTACCGCCCCGCGGTAAAAACGGTAACGTATAGCTAGTACCAAAGTTGTACCTGTATACATTATGATATGGTCGCACCGAACACGATATGCGTCTAGACGTCCATGTCCTTATCTGCGGTACGCGTACTCAGCGAAGGGTACGGAAAATCGTGTCGGACTGATTGAACGATAATTATCGGCGGCTGTCGAGACGCCATCGCCATTGTTCGGTCCGTCCGCCGCCGTACCGATACACAGATAACGCAACCCCCCCAACAGAAAGTATATTTGATATAAAAGCAAAACACTTGGGTTCCGCACACCAGTGACTTACAAGACATCCACCATGAATCACTACTTTTGGGCATCGTCGTTGTTACTCTTCGCCGTCGTCGCGGTGCAGTACCCGGCCGTCGCCGCGTTCAAGATACCAGGTAACCACGTCATTGCAGAGCTCGGGTTTCAAAAAAAAATTCGTCTTACGTTATTAATTTACAATCCAAACTGCGGGGGTCTTCTTCGACCTGTTGAGGCGGCATGCCACCTGTTATTTTTTTTTAAATCTCTCGGGCAGTACACAGTAAAATTGTTTGCTAATAGTAAAAAAAAAAAAAAATGTTTGCGTCTATCGTAGTTATATCAAAATTTAAACGTCACGATAATCCATGTGTCCACCATACGCCACTGTCCTATACCTACCTACCTACTCACAATAACAATAAGTTGACTTTTCTCGTTTCCGAGCAGTCATCGCGTGAACTTACGCAGGATAATTTAATATAAAGTTAAAACCATCTGCCACCAGGGCTTGCGTTGGAAATCAAAATTTCGTTTTACGTTATATAATATTTTACAATCTAAACGCTACACGATTTTCGTGTTTATCGTTGTTAAAAAATTAAACGTCATGAATTTAAGCCTAGGACTTCGATGCACTCGCTTTGCATTGTTTTCCAAAGCTACGTGATGCTCGTTTCATAGCATATACGTTTAATGTACTTTTGAATCAGAATAAGAAGTTTTTTTCATTTTTTAGGACACTTTTGCAGTTTCTGAGTGTAAAATATGAATTTGATATTGCATTTTAAGGTTTTTACAGTTTTTATATAAATTTAACAAACTATAAAGTAGGTTCTCGCATTACATTAATAAAAATAATTTTTAACTGTATGAAAATAATTATTTTTTCACATTAAAGAAGTCAAAAATGATTAGTTACGTCTGTAAAACGCTTTTATCAATTATTATTTCTATCAAAATTATTAAGAATAAAACAATATTTTAGTGCATTATTTAGAATTTTTAGGGCATAAAAGCATTTTTTTAGAGCATTTTTCTGTTTTTTTTTTAGTGCATTTAAGTCCCAGCCCTAGTTATAATATGATCCTCATATCTCGTCTTCATGTGAAGTTCATACACCACTGTTGTACCTACCTGCCTACCTAACTATAACAGTTAGTCAACTTTTCGTGTTTCCGAGCTGTCGTCACGTGAACTTACGCAGCATAATAATATAAAGTTAAAACTATCTACTATCAGGGCTTGCATTTGAAACAAAAACGTCGTTTTAAATTATTTTTTACAATTTGAACGTTACACGATTTTTGCATTTATCATTATTTGGAATTAAAACACAGTACAATTTTTACGTTTATCGTTTTATCGTTAAAAATAATATCTAGTGCAGGGAATGGCTTGTAGGTACGGAATATAACAAATTCTTAAATTGGTCGCTAAAATAAAAAATAATCACGTGAACTAAATATTTCTACGAAATTCATATTATAACTTTTGAGTAAATTGATTTTAAATTATTTCGTTTAATGATATCTTATAAAATTGTATATTGCGTTTTGTTTTATTTGATGATATAATATTATATATATTGTTAATCGTTATGTTTTTTTTTTTTTTTTGTTTTGTGATATTTAATTATTTTTATTTACCGTCTTCCGTTTCAATTATGTTTTCAAATTTCAATAGTTTTTTCTCACATATTATAACGTTTTTTTGTCACGTTTGAAATCCCTGCGTTATTGTATTATCCATATTTTGTATAAATCTTCAATATGTCTAAAATGCCTCGACGGCCACCTGTAGCACTCATTAAAAGGTCAGATAATATAATAAAGTATCTTTACACCACGGGCGACATCATTAAATAAAACCGTTTAGCAACGGTTTAAATTCGTCACATATAATTTAATATTAATTACCTATTCTCGTTTATAGTTTAATAACTACTATCTGCAATCGAATCCGTCGATATGATATCGTAACAATTGTTGTTGTTAACTATCGAATGTAACTCCGTATAATGGCCTCGACGACTGAGTTGAAAACTGAGGTTAATGATTTCAAAATTAAATTCAATAATATCCTAAGATTTCAAGTGTTTTTTTACCAAACGAATTAAAGGTGATTTAAAACGAAAACAAAGAGCTCGTCATGAAAATATTATTGATTAAGGCAAATATATATCTAAACATTATATTATCATTTGACACAGTGTTTACGTTTTATTTTAAAAATATGTAAATGTTATATTTTCCATTAATCGTTGTAAATTATAATGTTTTGCTTTAAATCGTCCACACTTTTCTAATAATAGACGCCCTTTGATAATATTATATTACATATAAAAAGAAAATGACTTGATTTGATTAATTTTTAAATAATCAAAATTTAGATTTAATAAATAACCCATTTTTATCAAAAACGGGTATCAAAATATCGTTCTCATAAATGTCACTTTTTTAATAAATAAAACTGTATGCCAATTAATATAAATGATAACTGATTCAAAATTAAATTTTTGGTGTGCACAAAATAATCACAAGGGTAAAAGTTTTATATAATTTTAATACCAAAATTAATTTTTTTTAATGACAGTTTAATTAACTTTTTAACGACTTGCTTTCGGAAAATTAATTTGTAGTTACATCACAATGGCTCAAAAAAAAAAAAAAAAAACACTTTATACAGAGCTGAGAGGGTTTGTACCTAAATTCCAGTTTATGTAAAATAATAATTTATTATTATACGCCATTCGGGTTTATTCTTTTATAATTTAATCGAGTTTCAATGAAAATAACTGTCGACAAATGTTATTATATTTATAAGTCAACAGAAGCCTTGTGTATTATTAAAATTCAACTGCGAATACAATTATTTTTTTCTTAAATAAAATAGTATAATAAAAATTTATTTATTGTAGTATTAATTTGAATAAAAAAATATTATATTGTCATGTAATAGTTATTATTTCTATCCCGATGAAAAAAAATCAAAATTATTATACTTGACAATACATTATGTTAATAATAAAATTATAAATAGGGAAATACAGGATAACTTACCAACCATGTTCGTCTCATTTTTTTTTTTTTTTTATAATACATATTCAAAACAGCATTTTCGGAAGTTTAAACTACACAAAAAATATTTTAATATGCTTAAAATGTTTATACCATTTATAAGAACGATACAAAGATTTTTTTTTTTAAATTACATTAAACTTTTTTATTAGTTCTTTTTAAGGTGCAAATTTTTAAAAAAATTTATGCACATATATAAATTGAAATTCAAACGATAACGATTTATAACGAGTTTCTACATTATACAAATTTTGGTAGGTATTAAAAATGTATGGACCATGAAAATAGGTCAAGAATATAAAGATACTCTGACAATTAAAAAACTATAATACTTAGTATCTATTAATTTATTAAAACTATTGAAATAAGAAAAAATTATTTGAGTATAATAACTTTCAGACTAAATATTATTATTTTTTTTTATGTAAAATTTATTATCCTTATGTTTTATGTCTTAGATACTACTCATTGGAAATTCGATTTAGATGTATAAACATTTTTGAAAAAAACATCTTTCTAACAATTTACATCAGAAAAGCGTAGTTAGGTGTTGATGCATAACTCAAAAATAGTAAAAATCTTAGAATTTGATAATAATTAAGTTTTTTCAGTATATATTTTAAAATGTCAAAAATCAGAATTTTAATAAATGCATTATTAAAGAATAATTTTATAGGCGATCACTGAACTATATTATGTTATAAAATATTTACGATATAGATTTTGTGTTATAAATTAGTGTACACATTGATATTTTTTTTTAAGTAATTTTAATTGAATTTAATAATAATATCATAATAATTATTGAGTCGCACTCATTTAATATACATTTTATTATTTTATTGTCAGTGTCTTTTCTGTCTAAATAATATTACATCAATACGTTATATAAAATCCTATTCGATATAATTCACACGACATGACATAATGAATGATGTTTTAATCATATTGTCAACTCAAATCTCCGAATTATGGCGTTCACGTGAATTATAATATTTTGTTTTTAAATCGTATGCGATAATGTTGTATAGTGAAGAATTGAGGTTAGTGGCAATAAAGGATATTCACGTGAGAAAACATCAAATTGTATCATTTGGTCATGGATTTTGTGACTTGATAATTCAACATGACGTTATTTTGTTCGGTGAAGCACGAAATTTAGTAGGTAAACCAAGATATATAACAATTTTCATCTGGCACGAGACATAAAAAATACTAGATATATGGATGATTCTTCGCCGTGAGTGTTTTTCCCTTAACACATGTTTTCGTGTTAGACATTTCCTTATACTTCTAAGGCACAACCGTATTTGTTTCGCGATATTATTCTATTAGACCTGCAATGAAAATTCTCTACAACTCTTCAGTATAAATAGGCCGCTATCATATTTTTTAATTTTCTTTTAAAATATAATATATTTTTTGTACTTCTCATCAAGATATTACGGTGTTTCTCGAAAAATAAATTAGTATAATGCTACAATGCGTGTATTTTTTTGTTTTTTTTTTTTGTCGAAGACGATGCCGTAGCACCCACATGGGTTCTGTCGAGATTCACCGAATAGTGCTACACTATTGCGAATGCTGATAATCTTTACTGTTTTATTATCATTGCGGCGATCGTGCGTTATCGATCCGTCTCAGTCGTTGAGAGGCCTTTACGGGTGCCCGACTCGTTTTCCGTGTCGTCTATTAATGAATTCGTAAATATACTTAAATAAATCCGACACACATAAAAATACGCGTTGTCTTATCAATTTAAACTCTTACCAATTAAAAAAAATTCAACATTCGGTCCCGGTTCTATCAGTTGAACAATATCGGAGTGAATCGAACCAAACAAATGGTTCTCGGCATGGGGTGCGCGAACATTTTTAAAAAAAAAAAAACCACCAAAACGCGGCAACGTTATTTTTGATTATTTATATTTCCAGTCTTGTAGCGGTGAGGGGGGGGGGGGGGGGTCCGGTGGAGAGCCCGCGAACTAGACAATAAATCGATTCACACGTTTACCGCAACGATTAAACCGATTTCGCAGGGTTGTCGTCCGGCAGCAGCGGCACCATCAACCGGACGCCACCGGTCAGGGGACCCGCGGCCAACGCCGGCGGCCACAGAGGACCGGAATCCGAGTACATGGGGCCGGTGTTCATAATCAGAGAGCTGGACAAGGACAAGGGCGAGTACGACGCGTTCGTGACGACCGGCGGCATACAGGAGGTGAGGCCGCCGCCGATGAGCGACAGGTCGCTGCCGCCGCAGCACGTCAAGCCGTCCGCTGCGGTCAGGGACGACGAGGACGACGAGCACTTTGGCGTGCTGGTCACGCCCGAGACGGTCAAGCAGCTGGACCGCGACCTGAAGCTGAGGGCGTCGTCCGTCAACGTGACCGTGGCCGTGCTCCTGTCGGCCGCCTCGTCGCGGATGCCCTGGCTGCTGGTCCTGCACCGCAAACAGTATCCGCACCTGTTCGAGTACCAGCAACAGCACCAGGCGCAGTACCAGCAACAGCACCAGCCGCAGTACCAGCAACAGCACCAGCCGCAGTACCAGCCGCAGCACCAGCAACACCACCAACAGCAGCCGCCACAGTACCTCCAACAGGTGCCGTCCGACGCGGTCCAGATCGACAGCGGCATGCCGGGGCTGCAGCATCCGCAGATCCCGCAGCGCCGTCGGTACCAGACGGACAGGCACCGCCGCGCCATCCTGTACTCGTCACCGCCGCCGGAGCCGCCGATGGCGTTCGAGCACCAACTGCTGTCCACAATGTGCTACAACTTCGTGCGGGACTACTATTCGTCGCCGGTGCAGCAGACGGCCGAACAGTCGCCGCTTCCCGGGCTGCCGATCGCCCTGGCCGACGCCGAGTACGCCGAGGACCGACGGGAGCGGCTGCAACCGGAACCGGAACCGGAACAGTACGGCCGGTACCGGCAGGACGTCTACTTGGACGCCAACGCTTACGCGGCCGCGGCCACCGCCACATCTGGCCGCGCACAACAATCTCCGCCGACGCCGTCCGCGGTCCGGCCGGAAGAACAGTCCGACGGCGGCGGCGTGGTCGCCGACATGGCGATCCCCAAACGCGTTTCCTAGATTCGGTCCGCGCCGCGTCTTTATATTTAGTCTACGATTTTCTGTTTTTCCTCGTCGCCAGTAGCTTAGCTCACAGTTTTCCGCCAGAACTCGCCTTGTCCACACGCTTTTCCGGACCGGTCGACCGCTGTCCGCGCACATATTATTATCACTTGTTTTTCGCTTATTTTTTTATATTTCATTATTTCGACCACCGATGATGTCGACGATGGTTATATTATTCTCATCGTCGCCGTCGTTCGTATAGTAGTTGACAATTTTCATTTTATATTATTATAATTATTATTGTATACGCCATAAATAAAACCTTCTTCAATAATATCATGTGCATCATAAATATAACTACATATTATTGATACCGTAAACCGTTTTGCATTTTTTACTCTATTTTATAGGACTGGAGTGAATTTCAATAAAAAAAAAAAAACTGAAATTATGAGTACTGGTTAAAATTTACCGATGATAACATTACTATGGGTAATTGTTATATATTACGGCATTGTACAATATATATAAAATATTATAAATGTAAGATAAATAGAAAACTCGGCAATGATTAAATTCATTAGATAAGCTGGTATCTTAACATGCAAACAATTTTTGTCGATCCAATTACTCCGTCCGTGTACATAGTAAGGAAAAAGTTGTTGTAACATCATCGGAAAAGTGTTGTCGAGTATAGTTGCACAAATAATTAATTATTTTACACAAAATTGACCGTTAATGTAGATAAAAAAACAAAATAAAAACAACGAAGAACTACTCGATGTTTTTCCTCTACAGGGAAATCTATGAATCATAAATATACTTTTGTGGTAAACTGAGAAACTAGAAATCATTTTCCTTGTAAAGAAAAAATATCGGTTACCATGCTACATTTTTTTGTCATATAATTAAATAAAAGATTAAATATGTCTATAAACTATATAAAATAATATTATGTAACTAACAATTTATAAAAAAAGCTTTATCCGAAATGGTTACGATCAGAAAAAAAGTTACATCCAGCCCAAAAACATATTTTCAATGACACCTACACGTGATTTGTTTTTTTCCTCAAAAACATGTCTTACAGGAAAAACGCTCACGCCTCTTAAAATGATCAATTTCAAAAATTTTAGAAATACCGCAGCAATGGCGCCACCTGTCAACAAAAATACAATTAAAACAGTCTTAAAAATAAATTCCCAGTCGAAGTCTCTGAGTAATGTACGGAGTATAAAAAGCACTATTCAGCGACATAACCAATTTATACGATAAAAGAAAATGATATTGAACAATTATTGTTTGCGTAAAATGTACATACATCAAGAGACGCAAGGGAGTCTGTTTGGATAGTTAGGCAATGTAGCCTGTAAAATCAAAAAAGAAAACACGAAATACCCGGTTTCCAATGTAAAACGTCCACACAAATAAAAGGATAAAAAGCACGAACGCCGATACCGAATCACAGTTCGCTAAGAAGAGTGTGCGCTAAGAAAATATGCAAAATTTTTGGACCGTGTTGGTTTTACTATAAATTAAGGGGATTCGATACCACTTGTTTTTAAGGAGTTGAATGTAGGCAAATTTCCATATGCATGGCGTGTATGTGTGTTTGTAGTAAACGACCATTGGTGCGAGACAATTAAAGGAAATGAACACTTTCGCAAGCTCAACCACATTGCAAAAACGCACTTGACGAATATTATTGACTATTTTCTTTTTTTTTGTCTAAAAGTATCATTCTTTAGTCAATTGTACAAACAATTGTTTCTGCTATCGGAAACAAATGCTGAAAATATATTTGAATTTGTCACAAAGTTTACTTGAAAACGATTTTCTTACATTTTTAAATTAATTTTTTATTTTAATATTATTAATATTTAAAAGTATTTATAGTTTAAAATTTAAAATTCAAACTTTGAATGGTTTAAGTAATCAATTTCTAAAAAGTGGAAAAATCGATTTTCGAGTTAACTTCACGACAAGTTCAATTATGTTTTCGGATTTTTTTTCCAATTAATAGAACAGTAAGTACAGTTGACAAAAGTTAGGTCTATTTTGGTAGAAAACACAGATAGATCGAATCCCCTTAAGGGGAGGCCTGCTCGTGTGATATTATTAAGGGGTAATATTTAGGCAATATGCCATTTTGTTGCCGTCCCCATGGCATTTGTATTTTGTGTTGATCGTCAACAATAGTAAAATACGATTGATTACGGAATTTATAGTAATACGATTGAGAACGCTCGAATTTTATTTTTCTTGCGACGTTTTCAAATTTAATAATTATTATAGAACGATAATTATTTTATTGTTAGATTCATCGGAATTTCATCGGATTTTATTAGAAACTAAAGTAATGTTAACATTATTGTCTAAGTATTGAACTTAGATACGAGAGAATAACAGTTAAGCGTTACAGTCATCATGCAAATGTCAACATTGTACTTGTCGATTTTATATTCCTATTCGCCAGATAATGGAAAATAACGACATTCAAATTATACTTTCAGAACGAGATGAATACCTAGTGCTAAACTTGATATATATGTAAGTTGGTAACTCACTACAATGATGTATTACATTTTTTGTACATATTTTTATAGGTTTTCAATTATCATCATGATAGCTATTTATTCCAATTATATGTTAAATTTATATTTACAAACCTATTTTTTATTTAAAAAGCGGCATGTACCAATAGTTTTTATTAGATTATAATAATGACTTTTTTCTAGAATATTTTTATTTGTTTATTTTATTTATATACATTTATTATTGTAAGAAGATTATTTTAACAATGTTTATTATTATTATCAATAAAATTGTTCTTATATTTTATTTTTCAAAATTCAAATAAAAAGATTTTTCTTAAACTAATAATAATTAACTTGTAACTGTGTTCAAACTAAAAATCAGTCGTTTGACCAAAAAAAAAAAAAAAATAATAATATGGTAACGCTGCACGTAAATTCGTTCTCAACCGTATTGGTTTTTAGGATCTGTGGTTAAGCTCTTTGTTAATCTTTAGTGTTCTCGATCGTTTGACCAAAAAGGTATAACGTTCTCAATCGTCAACGATGATTAATGATAGTGTAGTTGTATGCACTTGCGCACATGTCAACTGCACCATCGAATATAAATGAAATAGGTGATTTTTTTGTTTAAAACAGGCTTTACAGGAAAAACTCACACGCCTCGTATAGTGGTTCTGATTTAATTATTTTTTCTTTTTTGTTAGAAAGAAGACGATTTTTACAGGGCGCATTGGACTTTGATTTTGAATATTGTAACTTAAAACAAAAATAATAAAAAAATAATAAACCTGCGAAAATTGCTATTATTCAAAATTGTATTTTATGGATTTGAAATTAAATTAAGAATTTCAAAATCTTAACCCTGTAAGAAGTGTTTTCCTTAAAAAAAAATATCGAAATCGGATTATTCTACAAGGCGTGAGAGTTTTTGATGTAAGGCGTATTTTTTACAGCAGGTATGTTATGTGTTATCGATAAATTATCATTAAATCTTGGATTTACAATAAATAACAAAATAAGCATAAAAATCTTTGAAAAAATCAAAAAAAAATAAGTACGAACAAAAATGTATTTAAATTAAGTATAAAATTAAATAAAAAAAAAAATTAAAAAATTATTTTAAATTAAAAAAAAAAACAATTAACTAACATTTGTTTAGTTCGATTTTCAGTTATTAAATTGACTCTATTATCAGAGAAAATGCTTTTATACGCCGAAACCGAACGCTCTCTACATCCATTGAAGTGACCGATGCATATTTTATACAGCAAGTTGTTCGTTTGAATCAAACCCATCAAAACCAATATTTAATGAAACCGTAGTCCGTAATTCCGTGTTTGACATAAATTGAGAACTGTAGAACTGTAATGTCATACATAACTAAGTAGCGTATTTCTACATTTCTTATTACTTGAATTTAAATTTAAATTATTATTATAGCACAGTAAACATATTAAAATGTCATAGCTAGGATAATTGCAAAACAGTCTTTACATAAAAAAAGCAACAACAAAATTGGTCTATTTAGAATCAATACGATATATAAACGAATTTATGTATAAAAATAAGATTTGTATCTCATATATAAAAAAATAAACATATTGTACTTTGAAATCCGAGCCCTATAATATTGATAATCCATTTAATTATTAAGATAGCCTAATATATTTTATTCTGTTATCATATTACTTATTATTAATAATTATAATCAACAAGGATGTCATCTATCATGCCAATATTCCCGATATATCACTGTATTTGAGTTTGTTTAAAATTAATTTATTCGAATCACATTATAATATGAGTTTGGTTTTATAATAGGTATCTGAAACGTTCGAAGAGAGGATACGTATTATTATACACATCAAAGTGTTGTTTTTTTTAATTTATTTTGTAAGTTCATAAAAGGAATGATTTACTGTTTGGTTATAAATCATAAAAATAATGTTCCATTATCGTAGCTGTTTTTACTATAATACTTATACTTGAATATTGTAACGAAATATAAAATATCTGTATTTTTTAATCGTTGACAAATCATAATACTTTAAAGTCTAAAGTATAATAATCAAATTTTTAAATCACAGTATGGTTAAAATATCGAATCATCTTTTCGAAAAGTTAAACAAAACGTTTTAAGATAAGGTAGGATCAGTGTCTAAGATACAGAGTCTTGATAGGTTATTGATATTTAAACATATTACCAACACAATTAAAATATTAAAATTCAATACAAGTAGTAAATGTACACTTTGTAAAGTAAAATATAATACGTTAAATAGACAATTTATTTGTCGGATGAACATTTATTATAGTTAGTATGAACGCAACAATGTTCTACCTTTGAGCGATTTAATAATTACTTTCTTCTTGTTTTGAATCAAAAGTTTACACAAAATTAGGTCATTTAAATATTACTACTGAAGTAATAAAATATTTTACTTTCATAATTACTTCGAGCGTCGATCGCAAAGTTCAAGATCAGCAGTAAAAGTAAATATGGGTCGAATAATTATTTTTCAAAGACATTTTAAGTTCAAATTTAGACGAAATTCGATATTAAAATGAAGACTAACGGCTTTAATTGTTTTGTTGTAATTTAAAAATATTGTTCAAGAATATTTGAAACTTTAACGTGGATACCTACACAATTATATTTTACGTACTTAATGACATCTTTTAAAAAAATGTAAACTAATTATATGCATGCTATATATTAGACGATTTAATATCTAATTAGTAAGACTCGGAACTTAATGGCCTAAAAATCTTTAAGAAATGCACACAAAAAAAGTGTTAAAATGACTTATAAACATCAAAAAATGACTTAAAAATTACCAAAAAATATAAAAAAAATGACTTTATAATGACCTAGCATTTTTAAAAGTTTCGGTTTTTTAATAATAAATTCATGTATTATAAACCATAATTATATATAATATTTTTTAATAATTTATTTATTATTTTATTAATATGAATTTAAATTATGCAAATGTTTTTATACATTAAATATGTAAACAGAACTTTAAAAAAATGCGATAAGATATACGAATTAATGTTAATAATACAATAATAATTGAATAATTGGACTATATAATATGTTAAAAAAATTACAATTATTAATTTTAAATAATATGATCCTACATTAATAAATAATATTCATACCATATAGATATGCCTACGATATTAAAAAATATATGTATGTGCATGCCTCAATAATTACCCACTTTTGTGGTATTATTATAATTATATTATTATAAATTGTTAAAAAATATTTTTAAAAGAGCAAAATTAAATAACCATAGAATATAGGATCGATATTAACCAGTTTTTTAAACCGAAAAAATAGCGGAAAAATTAAAAACATTAACCACAAAAAACCGAAACGGTTTGAAACTCTGTTTATAACATGTATGCTTATCATCCGAAATGTGATTTTTATGTATCAAATTAATCGAAAAAATATTCTGCTTTTTAATATGAAGTTAAAATTGTATGCTATAGTTCAAAAAAGTAAAAAACTTAAAAAATTATAAGGATAAAAATATGAAAAAATATTATTTCTCAAAAAAAAAATTTTCAAAATTGTCAATACTTTACGATATAATGAGTGTTTTACGTTAAACGGATCATCCTGTATTTATAATATTTAATTTAGTGGTATTTTGATATTTGGTTCAGTTGTTTGATATAATAAACTTATTGATATATATGTCAAAGTTCTTTTTTTTTATTCTAAAGGTAAGGAATATGATTTGTATTACATTTGGAAAATAGTCTTTCATCACTGTAATAGCTGTTATTACTTTAATTATTTTACTTGTAAAGAAATATAAAATATCCGTATTTCTAAATCACCGACATTATTATATTATCGTACGGTTTAAAGTATAAAAATCAAAACATGTACAAATCATACGCTGGGAAATATTGAAAGGTCCGTTAACCCAGCCATGTTTGAAATTGAATTTCAAAATAATACAGTAATATGTACTTTATTTTATACAATTTTGCACAACCTCACAAACATAAGAAAACGCGATTTATGTTTTAAAATTTTATTTGATACTCACATTTTTAAAACATATAAATCGCGTTTTATTGTGTTTGAGAAATTGTACAATATTTTATTTTGGTTGTTTACAATTAAACAAAATAAAGTACATAATACTGTATTATTGGAAATCATATTCGTCAAAAATTTGGCAAAGGCAGTGCTGGGGAACGTTACCGCAGCACGGACATGGGAAAATCGCGTTTTCTTGTGTTTGTGAAGTTATACAAAATTGTACAAAATAAAGTAGATTATACTTTATTATTATGAAATTCAATTTCAAATATGGCTGTACTGGGTAACGGGTCTAATTTTGAATTATCTTTTCTTAATGTTCAACAAATAAGTTTTAATTATATAGTTTTCAAGTAAGATAGGATTGGACGAAGGATACAAAGTCTTATTGATATTTAAACATATAACCAATGTGAATAAATTATAAGATTTAATATATTAGACAAGTGTACAATTTTTAAAGTAAATATGTCAGCCGATTCAAACGTTGGATGGATATTTATCATATTTTGTATGACTGTATCGATGTTCTTCGGTATACCTTTGGGCGATTTAATAAATATTTTTCTTTTAAATCGAGACTTTAGTTTTTATGAAATTAGGTCATTTAAAAATTACCACTGTGGCATTAAGATATTTTATTTTCATAATTACTTCAAGCATCGATCGCAAAGTTCAAGACCAGCGTTGTTGTTTAAATTATACAGGCTAATATATTCAGTAATAACTTCATTAATATTCTAAAAAATATATATTTTTTTACAGTAATATTCACGTTTTATATTACTCTGAAATGGCATAAATTATAATTTGTAACTAAGAACTCATCGAATTAATTAAATTAAATTTTATAGCCCGTATACTGTATATGAGTAGTTATTTTTAATGTTGAGAAACGTTAAATACATAATAATATTTAGCTTATAAATGGCGTAATATATTAAAACTATACAATTATAGCATATTTTCACTATGTGAATTAAAACGGTTAGCTTTAATTTTGAACTCAATCAAAAACATATTGTCTGTATCAAACAAAACAATAGCACTAATAAAGTACATTGAATCTCATTGAAGCATTAAATATTTTTTTTTAACACGACGCACATAGATATGTATTGTTTCTTTGCAAATAAAAAAATTACATTTAAAATATGTTTGTAGAAACAGAATAATTTCGTTTTTGTTTTTGTAAATTTATGTGTTAAAAAATATTAGACGAGTAATTTATACTTTCACGGTATTCATAACATCCAATACAACTGTATACATTTGTGGAAGAGATTCATTCAATAGACATATAATATATCTCGTAACCATACGTTTATATACAGTATTTGTCATTTTAAAAAAATCTCGATAATTATTGTAAATTTTATCAGACATTAAAAAAAAACAACTTATAATAGTATGCATTTTAATGCAAACCGTGTGAACAAGACAAACTATATACCATATTATATCATCATTAGAGAAAGGACTATTATGTATAAAAAAATCATAAAATATGCATTTAAAAATATGCATAAGTACATCAAAAAATTAAAAATACGCCATTAAATATGCGCCCTAAAAAAAATTACATGCCCATATTTCACTAAAAATTTCCACTTTTTTTTAAAATGTTTTATTAATATAATAATATGATTTAATAAGTTAGTTCATTAGTTAAATATGTGCTAAAAAAAATTACACGCTATTAAATTTAATTTTTTCTTTAAATATTTTATTTATTCTAATTAATTTTAAATATTTTACTTAATTCAATTGTATATGTATAAAATTGACTATATAACGAATTCAGAGCTTAATATAATTCTTGACCTTGATTCGTGAAAAATATTTACTGAAGTGCTTGATTTTCGATAAGTTATTGAAATATGCACTAAAAACTTAAAATTTGCTCTTATAATTAAAAATATATCCTATAAGCCCAAGAATGTCAAAATATGCAAAAACTATGCACTAAAAAATTTGAGTATTTGATCATAAACGTTGTGAAAAGTATTGTGTACTTGCTATAAGCATACGATATTACCGTTATTAGTCCACTTAAGAATCGCATTATCACAATTAAAGACCCGATTTAAATGCATATGAAACTGTAAAATATGCACTTAAAAAGCGCAAAAAATATGAAAAAATTTTTATTATGTTTCGTAATTTTCTAATGTTAATTATTTATTAATTTTATTAAAATTTTTATAAACGAAAAGTAAAATGCATAATATAGTACACATATGCAGTACAAAAATATAATATTAAATTTTAATAAGTATGAGCATTAAACATTAACGTTAATTTTTTAATTTTATTTTTAATCATTGATACATTTTAAATTATACATTACAAAAACCGAGTAAATAGCATTTTAATAATATAAATAGTACATTGGTGATAAAAAAAAAGTACGAAAAAACTAATGTAGTATGATAATTGAAAAAAACAGTAAGTTAGCAATAATATTTTTTTTTTTTGCTGAACACCTATTTAGATTAATAAGCATATTTTGTTTCTACGATATTTTGTAAAAATATGCAAAAATATACATAATATTCACTAACGTCGGAATATTAAATAATATGTAGCATACAATTTTGATATTTAATCAATTGAATAATGATTAATGGACACATTCGTTTACTGCATGTATTTGATGTTGAAAATAGCAACATGAATTTTATACAAAATCTGGTCTTTAATAATTAAATAATAAATATATTATATTTAATAATTATTAACATAATGATTATCAGTATGACTGATATGCTGCATCAAAATTGCATACACAAAGCGCCGTGATCCAGACAAATATGTATTAGAAAAATATATAATATTATTATGTTACAATATTATTACTTCTATAATCTATTGTTTATATAATTTAATAACGCTTATCAAATTTTAAAGGGACCGTACAAATAAAATTTTCGTGCGATCTGTATGCTTCTGATTTTAGTTTCCGTGCACAGCGATGAATAAATTGATTTTACATCGGCGAGTGAGTTGTTTTATTTTTGCGTCCGACGCGCCAAATTTAGAAGCAATATAAAAGCTTCAATCTTTAAGGGTTGTGTCTGGTAGCACAATGGATCTACTTGATATTTTGAGACAGACAAAAATAGGAGACTCTCGACAATTTTCAAAATAATTAGGAAAAACTAAAAAAAAAAATCCAGAAAACGGCAAAACTAACCGCAACCCAAATGTTTATCTATTTTGTTTTTTATTGTAATTCAAAAATAAATAACCTTAATAACTCGAAAGTTGAAATTACAACTCAATATTTAAATAACTATTTTCAAGACACGTTACATTTTTCTAAATATTTTGGTTCTTTTAAAGCTATTTTTGGCAGAAAAAAGATCAATTTCTTCTCGAATAAGGCAGATAAAATTGTTTCATCCAAAACAAAAATATTAAAAATGAAATACAACATTTTTACAGCAGTTAAACATTTTAAAAATGTTTAGCCAAAATTGTTTTTAATAAGCTTTTGAAGTTTAATATTTACAATATATGCATATTCATACATTTAGAACAATGATTATTTAAATGATTTTTTTTATTTGTATTTGATCCTTCATACAATTTTTATTTTAATATCTTACACTGGAAGACTTATTTGGTAAGAAACTCCTTACATATCGTTATAATACAGAGTGATTCATCAAGCATGCTCACTACTAAATGTTGATAACATTGGATATTTAAACAATTTTTAGTTATTTTCTTATAATTTAAATAATTTTAATCGTAGTTTGAAAAGTCAGCAAATCATTACGTTATATTATCATAATATTATTTTCTATACACAATGATATTTTTAAAATATTTACACTGATTTACTGAATCAAATAAATTAGAATTGATTTTCGACTTTCATATACAATGGTTTATTATTTAATTTAAGTAACATATTATCCATTGCATGAAGAGGCAACTACATTCAAAACTACTCTATCAATACGCTTTACTAATAACTATCATAATATTATGACTTTGAAGAACACAGATATAAAAATTTTTCATCTTAACTAATCTATCGAATAAAAAATATCATATTTTTACTTTTGACGAAATGCAATTTAAAAAAAAATGAGTCGACTTACGCAGCCATTTTAAAACTTTTTTATTTTTATCGATATGCAACGTATCTGTATCGATATGTTAATTTATAATTAAACATTTAGCATAATAAGTGCACTTAAACTTTTGAGATCTACTCTGAATACATATATTTACCTAATTTAACGTAATTTCAAAACTGCCTTTATCAGACTATTGAACTTCGGCACATGCGAATTTTTGTGTAATATGTAAATACCATTACGACGTTATACTCTCCAAAACTTTCTCCATCGTTTACTAAGCTGAAACTCATAAAGTTTTAGAAATTCAAAATATAATTCCACTAGACTTATCGTCGACAATAACTTTTATGGATATAGTCAATATTCCAATATTAAACACTCGTCAGTCAATAGTAAAGGAAATCGAATTTTGTGCACAAATATTATAATAATATAAAAGAAGTTTTCGGGCCCTCGAAAAATAATAACTTAAAGGTATTTCCATAAATAAGTTAGTATAAAAAGTGTTAACGCATACAATACCTATATAAATTGTAATATGCATAATATTATTACAATATTATATTATTGTATACATTTGCTGAATTGTTTTGAAATTCTATTTTATCATTTTTGATTTTATATTTATTATATATGAATAATATTATAAAAATGCAACAATCGACATGGTAATAAATAATATTAACCAGACCGTTTGCCTATAAAATGCTGTGATTTATGTTTGAATTTATAATACAAATAAATATATTTTATGAAAGCTAACTTGAAAGGTATCTTGCCGAATTCCTATTTGAGATGAATAAATATTTAAATTGAATATTTTATTTAATTTCAATACTGCACGACTATCAAAGACATCTGGTAAATATCTGGCTTGATAAATTATACATTAAGGTGCATATAGAAATTTATTCAATTTCCATTTAATTTTTAACCGTAAAATATAATATTTTGCAAAACTTCGACATAATCAAAAAAAAAAAAAAAAATTAGAACTCATCTTACTGCATATAGTCTGCAAGTGTATTGAGTGTACCTCTCCAATGAGAGTAGATCATAGGTAATGACCGAGTTAAATTTAAATTCAAATTTCAAATCATCGTATACATCAGGAATCAGGCAAATCTTTCTGTACCTACGTTTTAAATAAACATTTTGGTTCTACTTTATTTTCCTTGTGTGTCAATTAATTTGATGACTCTTCTTTTAAACTTAATTGCATCTGTGGATTGAATGATAAAAAACAAATCAAACTAAACATTACTAAAAAAATTAAATATATTAAAGTATTAGACATTAAAAGTATAAATAGCACATAACTGCATAAGTATGTTAAAGAAATTCTGAATTAATAAAATTAAAAAATATTAAAATTTTTATACGTCATGCATTTTTAATGAGAATTTGTTGTTGAACTTTATTGGCTAATGAATCAACTCTCGGACTGTATTCGGTTGATGTAAGTTGAACACATGCTGCACTTAAATCTATTTCAAGACAATTTCTTACGGTTGACTTGATTGAATTTATCAAAGAAAATAGCTGCTCGCACACATAAGTAAATCCAAACCTTGTCAATAAAAATATTTCTAGTTTTTTCATAGAAGCAAATTCATTTGGAAGACTTTTCCACTCGATAAGAATCAAATTTTCATAATGATTATTTTCCAGCTCATTATTCAAATCAATAAATTTATTTCTCTAAATATTACTTCCCTGAAACTCTATTAAGGTCCTCGGTGCTGGCTATTTATTAAGGTGCAAATTATTAGCAACCTTATTCACATATTGTTTAGGCGACGCCTAGATTTTGTGAATGTGTAGTTAGTGTAAACGGTTATTAGTGTGAGAAAATCCTTCTACTACCTGTATTAGGGGTGGGAATTTCAACTTATTTATATGATTATACTCCTATAACTCAATTCACTTAAATAAATCGAATCACCGAATCAACATTCAACTCTTTTAATGATTCTCAATTCATATATTAAAGTTCCTATTTTACCCTAAATCATATTGAGTCGCAAATCACAATTCATAAGCGATTTTGAATAACTCAGTTTTGAATATCTAATGGAGAATTCATAAATTTTGATTAATACTATGCATAATTATAATATGGTAAATATTAAATAATAATATAAAATTATAAAACATATAAAATATTATCATACTTAAATAGACTATACTAAATTTTTAAAATTTCTAAAAATTTTTTAAAATATTATTATTTAATATTTATTATACTTATGCATAGTATTCATAAGTATGAATTATGCAATACATTCATATTGATATTAAGACGTGCATACCTTTTCATTCAATATCGTGGTTCAACTCATTTAGCTAACTACTGAACTAGTGAACTCTAAACTGAGTTGTAAGAATTTAATCATCCAAATGAGTTGAAATGTTAAATGATTCAACTCAGTGTTGCCAGATTCAACTTGAATCATATAAATTAGTTGGAATTCTCAACTCCAATCCGTATATGAACGACTCGAACACACTCGCCATTGACATGTCATAGAACTAACAAATAACGAATAATTAGTTGCCCATTTCGACAGACGTAAATGATTTTACGGAAATACGGATAACTTATTGTCAATTAAATATTTTCAGATAATTTATTTTTTAATTGTTAATTTGACACTCTGTATATCTACATAATAATTTTTATGTGCTTATTTACAAATAAAATAAAAGCAATCGTGAAAAATATAAATACTATTCATGAAAATAAAAACTAATAATTATCTGTATATATATACATAATAGTTTTTACTTTCATGAATAGTATTTATATTTTCCCGATTGTTTTTTTTTATTTGTAATTTCCAAAAGTTTTCTGAAATTCTTTTTAAATTTTCTTAGTTTCTTTTGGTTCGTAAAGGATTAATATTGTTCTTTTTTCCAGTATAAAACCATTACGCTGTTTTAGATTCATAGATGCGCACATCAACAATATATGCTACTTTAAGTGAACAATGGCTTTTATTTATCAGAACATGGATCCGAAATAGTTGAATATACGTCAAAACATTTCATAACTCTCAGACATTATGGAAAGTTATTGAGAAATTATTTTGATATAAGTGTTGGTCAACTCAGCCAAGTTAAACTATATGTATCCCTAAACCAAGTAAGTAATAAAATTGTATGGATTCTGTAGATATATGTGTTGTAAGTCCTCGTTTAACGTTATTTCCCAATATCACGTCGTAGAATTATTGAAGTGAAACTTCTTTACAGAGGTTAGGAACAAAAGAAAAAAGATTATCGTCTGTCACGGTCGGTCACACACTGTTGTGGATTCAATTTCGGTAGGGGCCGAACCAGACTTTTTGTATTTTTTTTTTAAAAATATTACATACAATGCATACGAGTGATGTGTTCTTAGTTATCAAAGTTTAAAACCAAACAATTTTTTAACATGCTACTGTATTATTGAAAACACACATCGCCGCTATCCTACACAGTCGTTGAACATATTTATGTATTCAAAAACGTATTGGTAAATATATGTTACATATACATAATGTCCATCTGTTTTATTTTCGTTACTAAAATTATTATTATTATTATTATATATATGTAACACTTTGGGCCTGCACATGTATATGAACACAACATCTCAATTCACACTTTTAAAAAATTTCAATTGAACATTATATTTTTTTATTTGATTCCAATACAATCATAATATTCTGTCTGTTGAATAACTCTGAAAGAAGTTTCACTTCATCCGCGTGTACTCGCAATAAGCACTTATTTTTAAATCCTTGTGTTTTGTATTCAACAATGCACAACAGTTTCCGTATACCGTCGTTTTTAATATCGGTTTGAACGCACCTAATTTAATTTAAGTCAATCTCTCGAGTGAAGTGCATACATCTCATAACTTGTAATGTTCAACGAATTTTTCAAATAAAGTTATATTATAGGGTAGTCAGATTAAATTTTAAAAATCGTGGACACCAAAATTGAACTTTTCTCATAAGAAACAAAAAACAAATTAATATGTATCCATATTTATGCAGGATGTATCTTAATTATGTCTAACTTATTTTGCACGTGGTTTTTTAATTTATTATTACACATTATTTTTTCATTTGATCGATAATAAATTGTTTGATGTCAAATTTCCTGTCAAGAATTATAGAATTGACATTTATAGTTGTCGTGCATCACTTATTGACATAAATATATACCTTTAGTTGCTGTGAACTATTATTGTTATTTATAAGTTAAAAATATATTTAAATTTAATTTTTATTTTAAAATGAACATACTTTTTTTAAAAAACTTAAAATGTCTATTTTTTGTTATGTTCAGTCTATAATTTTTTCTTTATTTGTAAAATGAGAGTTTTTTCTTACTTAATTCTGGTTATCGTAATTTTGAATTTTTATATGTACACTTCGGTTTAAAAATCTTTTAGGGCATTAATAAATATAAATTGAGATAGGATGGGTACTAGAAAAATATGAATTAAAATGCGAATGGAACTATTCATAAGCGTTGGTTGAGAGCTTTTAAAGTCGATTATGAGGCTTAAGGCCTGCACATATTGAAGAAAATGATGCATCAGGTAAACACAATGTTGACTTTGGAGAGTTTACACATTTTCTTCGGTAAAAATAATGTTGACCTGAGAGAGTTTACATATTTCTTTGGAAAATGATTACCATCGGGAGAGTTTATCACAGCCCATATTTTAAATTTACTGTGACAGGAACACATAATTCTCTGATATCAAGTGCGCGTAAAAGGTGGCCTTAACGTATTTTCGATTGACGTTGTGTTTTCTGGAAACCCATCTTCGACGTTAAACGAGAGGAGACTTAATGTATAAAAATATAATATAGATATATCAAAGAATTTCTAAGTATATTTATTGTAGTAGGGTAGGTGCATAGGCCCGTTGCTCAGGTACAAACAAGTTATACGAAGAGACAAGTTTATAGAAATTGAAGCGGCAAAATGAAATAAATATCGGCAACTACAGATGGCAATGATTATTTTCGTTTTAAAACCGAAAATATCTGACGACCGATCTGAGCGTATGACGTAATGTTATACAAGTACCCAAGTACTATATTATTATAATAGCTTTACACTCGTTCAATAGGCTAACACTTATAAAGGGTCACCTACAGCAATAGTGATGGACGATAATAACCGTGACTAGTGGACTTTACCCAAGGTTAAGTTGCAAACGGGAATAAAAATCGTACGTGGCGCATCGTACCCGTATTATTAAAATTATTTTTACAGTATCGCGTAAAATAATAATTAGAATATTATTTAGTTTAAAATTGCGTACCCTCACGCATCACCACATCTTCATTTTCCAGTGCGTTCAACACACGACGTACAATTGCCCACCGGCATCACAAACACTGAGGACTATATCTTGTTGGAAAATCTTGTTGATACTTTGGGGGGTCAAAAGTAAAAGAAACACCAATAGTTTTCAAACGCGTTGGGAAAAACAACAAAAAAAAAAAAAAAATAAGGTAAAAACGGGAATTTTTACGCAAAGCCAATTTTTGACAAAATCGATTTTATTTTTTGGTGTAACACCAGAAATATTAACAGTAGATATATGACATTTTCACCAAATATGTATATAAGCATTTTCTATACATAGAAAAATTTTCAATATATTTTGACTTATTTTGAACTATCTTTACGTATAATACATTTTCGTTTTTTTTTTTTTAATATATTTTTTTTTTATTTTGGCTAATAATTTTTTTTTTTTTTGATGTGTGAAAAAACTTGAAAATGTAATACAAGGTTCTTCATAACTAGTTTAAGAGAAAATTTAAAAAAAGTTGAGCGTAAGTCTATAAGAGTTTTTTATAAGCATTTAAAGTTTAAATTTTGACAAAATATGTAAAAAAACACGAAAGTTTGCAGTGTTTTTTTTTTTTTTTGATTAGGAATACATAAAAAAAAATGTTCAATAAAATATTCTTCATAGATTTTTCTATATTTCACTAAAAAAAAATTTACTGGACGTCAAAATAATCATTTATGACTGAAATTAAACATTGGATATTCACCCCATAAACTATCGATTTCTCAGGAAACGATTTTCTTATGTTGTTGTAATTCAAAAAGAAATAACTATAAATATTTTAAATTTTTATAAAATGTTGAGGTTATCATTTTTTATACACCAAAAAAATTTTATATATATTTTGACATTATTTGAGATAATTGTAGGCCTATACAAGTTTTTGTTTTTTTTACATTTTTTTTCTATAAATCTCGATAAAAAAAAATGTCGTTAGTTTAAAATTCTTGAAAATTTAATATAAGGTTCCTCATAAGTTAATATAATAGCTGTTCAAAAATGTCAAAAATACATATGTTCAATTTTTTTATTAGAATTTAAAGTTTAAATTTTAACCAAAATATAAAACATGTAGTTAAAAATGTATAAAATGTTCAGTTTTTATAGCTAAAAATTGAAAATTTAAAACAAAGTTTTTCATAAGTAATTAGAGTATAACCAATAAATTTTAAAAATATTTTTACATGGTTGATTTTTATAAACATTTTAAATGAAAATTTGTAATAAATTAGATATTTAAATGAAGAATAATAATGTTAGTTATTTCGTTATTATTTAAAAATATTTTCCGTGGGCGTTTGAAACTTTTATGGTTTAATATTATATTTTATACACTCAAAGACATTATTAAATGTGTTTTCTCCAAATATTAATTCAACCTACTGCAGTATTTTTATTAGCAATTATATCATTAAATACATTTATAATTGTGTAAACTGACAGACCGTCTTCGCTCAAAATCATTTTTCCTATACAATAAATACATTTTTATATCATTGAATTCAAATTTAACACATCCGTTCCCACTTGACATTTACTGTACAACAGAGCAGTACCCACTTGCTGACTTTTTTATACTATAAGACACCGTAAAACATGTATGCGTTTTGTGAATACTATTTATTTGTTTTAATCATTTTGGCTAAAAAAAAATCCTCGATTACACTTCAACTTAATAATTACAACATCTCAAATAGCTGCAATTTAATTTAATTATTTACAATTCATTATTATTATTATTTTTTTTATATAATTGCCAATTATTTATTATTGCTTTTATATAATATAATATATTGTAAAACCAAAAGGACAATTGAATTTATCTATAATTCATTAAATTATACATTTATATGTTTTGTTTATTGTTATATGGAAATAAAGTACTGTGATTCCAATGTGCATCGTTGGGCTTAGTTCCGTATATTATCAATTATTCTTTCATTATAAAACATAATATTATGATGTGATTAATTTATGTTCTTCTATTATTTGAATTACCCATACAGAAGCATTGTACAGCAACATTAATTCTAATGAGAAGCCTTGCAATGTAACACTATAATACATATCAACACAATAACCCACATATTATACCCACACACTCACCATACACTAACACTCAAAGGTTTTGCTCAGTGACCCTGTTCACCGTTTCTTTTTTTTATGTACAAATATTGTAAACGAGTCTTGTAACAACTTGGATAGGTTAGGATAGAGGTTGCTTCGAGGATTCTGTTGAAGTAAGTGTTTGGATACATAGAAATAGGACTTTGGTGATTAAGTGGATGTTGATTAAAAAAACTTTTGAAAAGTTTAAACAAATAAATAATAATACGTAATAAATAATTATAATAATATAGTTATGATATTAAGGCAGTGTTGAATCTAAATAACTATCATCCTTTAAATAATTTAAAATGAATGTTAATATTCTATTAGAAGATGTATGCAATTAATTAATTCCAACCCCGCCACATGGACAATATAAATTCAAAGAGTAAAAACTGGTAGAGAACCAATCAAAAATTGTACAGATTTTCAAACACAAAACCCGTAACCCACTACACACAAACAATTGTACCCTGTTTCAGATTCAAAACCCACAAACAAATTTACCCAGTTTTTAACGCAAAATACACATTCAATTTACCCGGTTCTTAAAGTAAAATATATAACCTGAAAACAAATTGACCCAATTTTACCTCATACCTGTAACCGCATATAATTGTACCCGGTTTCGGACTTGAGACTCCTCAAAAAATTTGACCCATTTTTGTACCTCATACCCGTAACCCACGACATTTTAACCAGGTTTCTAATATAAGAAACCCAATACCCGATACATTTATTCCATTTTGACTCTCTGAACTTATAATTCCATGTGACAAATACAAAGCCTTCGATGCCCGCAGTATTGATTGGTTTTCCAGATGCTGAAACGCCCTTAAGTCCAACACCAGTCACCTGGGAATTGGTGAATGCCGTGCTGCCACAAAATTAAAAACTATAAATTAAAACCAATTAAAATCTATTCAATATATCATTGAAGTAAATGGAAGTAAACGACGCGAGAGGTACAGTTTTCGCTATATCAATCAATACCCAATTAATTATGATTGTAGTCGATTGGTATTCTCGATTACAGTTTGAATTAGACCTATCGGAGACATCACAATAAAAAACACACCACGTGTCACACTTTTAAACAACATGGACAAATTATGTCATTATAGGTTAGTTCAGCTTAACAAGAAAAATAAGCTTAATAAGAATAAGCTTAAAAAGAATTTAGCTTAATAAGAAACTTACACAACATTCTCATTCTACATTGCTTACCTTCGCATGCTTAAAGTCACGATAAATTATGTACCGTAATATAGGGCAACTTTGATAATTTTTCTATAGTTTTTAAGTTTGTTTTTTTAATAAATATCAGTTAAAGGAACAAAATATTAGTAGTATTAACTATAGGTTACCTCAAATATATTATTGTCTTATGTAATAAAATGACCGGACATGGATATCCATTTTCTAACCTAACAGATATAACAAATTATATGCAATTTATTAGATTTAAAAAAAAAAAAAAACGTTTTTTTAACAAATAATTTAAATGTCCGTGATATTACTAAACTATCCATATACGTGTATAAATATGTAAATTAATAACTCTTAAAAATGTTTTTAAATTGTGCACATATTAATTTTCGAAAAAGAAAAATTTTTTTTTAAGCATGTGAATTAACAACAGATACACTCACAACTAATGATGAGAACAATTTAACGATTTTTAACCTATTATTACTAGTTAATAGTATGTACCGAATCACAACAAATTTAAAATTACAATTGTTACACATTTTATACTATTATTACTACCAATTTTAAGATAAAAAAATGCAAATTGTCAAAATTACCTTGCATTATCAATGTTACCCCATTTTACAGTACTACACGGGGTGATTAACGCACCCATTACAAATAATACAACAATTCAATAATTATTATTCATGTCGATGGAAGAGTAGTATTAACGTTTTTAAAGGCACTACAAAGCAGTCACTACTATATATAATCACCATATATTGGCAGGGATGGCAAATAAGTGGCACGAGGGAAATTTTCGATGACTCTCAAAATACTTTCATGTGTCCATATGTCCATATATTTAAATTTATAGATTTTTAAGTAACATAATATAATATATATTATATATCTACAAAACTGTGCAAAATTTAAATAATAATTATCTTAATTGGATGCAATAGCAATAGTTTAGAAATGCAGTTAATCGATTTGCTAACTAATCCATAATATAAGGACAGATAAATTTGTGCATATGCGAAAGCGTATTGAATAATTGGAACGTCATCGAATACGTAACGAAGAAACAGCTTGCGGTGTTGACAATACAATATTAAAAGTATGGAATAATATTCCTAATACCTTTCATTCCGTCAAAAAATTAACGAAAACAATCTTCTTATGCTTGCGAGAGTCTCTTTTCTATATTGATCATACACATTCAAAGACTAGAAACAGATCAACCTGGAAAGCTTCGGCAGCATGTGTATTACTCGTACCCTGCAAGCAGCTGTATATCAACCAGACATAAAAAATCTTGTAAGCAATATGAAGCAAAAAGTTTCTGACAAAGAATAAGAGTTGATCGTTTTAATAATTTTTTCTGCATTATTATCATTATTTTATCGTTTGTGTTTTGTAAAAATTTTCTGTATAGTAAAAATAATTACTTTGTGGTATGGCTGAAATTTTTTTTTGAATTGTTTCATAAATTGGCACGCTGAACAAATCCTGTTTGCCATGGCTACTATTTTGAACTAAAAAATAATAGCGATTTGATTTCTGTGATTTTGTAATATTATAGCTCCCAATGATCCAAACATCATATTTTAGAATTGCTGGTCATTATAATATTGTGTGATCGACGTCGGAAAAATCTATTCGCATATAAGTCCAGCTATTCAAACATATTATTATATTGTATAACACATTCATACAACAACCCACCACGTTATATGATTATTTTGTGGACTCAAAAAATAATAAAATATGTGAAAATGTGAAAATGTGTTCATTCGGTATTATTACGAGCGACAAATGTTGAAATCAAACGTCCGAACACGAATTTAACGAGGGCGAGTGAACATCACAAATTCACAACTGATGCAAATTATTGTTACAGACCATCATAAACCGTCGTCATTGCCGCTGACGACGTATATAATATTATAATTTATAATATCCCGACCGGAAGGTCGTTTGGAAAAGTTCAAAGTCCGTTGGGCACGACTGCAATAATATTATAATATTCGCTCGGCCAACGCGACGTCAGTCACGTGCGGCGTAATGACAAATGATACACAGCGAGACCTCCTCCCTAACGGACACCTCTATAAATGGCGGACGTTTCTCGGGGAACAAACTACTAAAAACTTTCTATATAAACCGCGAATCCTCCGAATATCGGACGGCATTTCAGAGTGTCCGGTATTTGTTTTATTCGGCGACGAATCAATCAAACGACCTGAGCATAATATTATAATTATTATTAAATTCGAAATCATTTTTGGCGTTCCGACGAGGCCCCGTCAATCAGCTCTCCTGCGGCGGCAGTGTCAGAGACGTTTTTTAACACTGCACGTATATACTTAATATATATATGTGTGTGTGTGTGTGTGTGTGTGTGTGTGTGTGTGTGTACTATATATGTATGCACACATTAACCGCATCCCAAGGGGTGAAATATCAAAACGAGCTGTGTACCCAGCGGAAGGGCGTGTACCCACCCCGTTTGACATATTTCCAAGCGCGCGTGCGTTTTTTTACGCGTCTAAACGTTTTTTTTTTTTTTTTTTTGCTGAAGAATGAAATTTTATCATGATTGATGACCGACGGGCTGAGTTTTCGAGTAAAACCCGTTCGGTGATTCGGACAATATAATATAATATACTGATGATTCGATGAATACGTTTATCGTAATAATATCGCAATAATATGATGCATGAAAATTCGGCACAGACGAAAAAAAATATCGTTTGACCTATATAATTATATTATAATATTCGTGTGCGATAATAATTAATTAATTCGATAACGGCCATATAATATATCGTGCGCAACATAATATGTGATCCATGCAAATGCAATGTGTTTTATTGGAAGATATTTTTAAAAAATACGACGATCATAGTTATATTTAGTAAATACGGAATGGACTTATTTATTTTTTTATAATTAATGGGCAGCGCTTTTTGAATACTGCAATTAGGTAATACAATATTTTAGATTTGAGTAAAGAATAAAAAATATACAATATAGTAACACAAATAATAACAATGCTGAAAAGAAGACACATCGTCTACAAAACAGTTAAACAGTAAGAGTAATATTAAACTAGAAAGGATGGATCATCATTGGCGATAAGTATTAAGCGTTTTAACGGTTCGTTTATCATGTAGTTACTTTTAAATTTGTGAACATGAAATGACATAGGTGTGCGGGTAGAAAATTGTTGAGCTTTAAAGTTTACGAAGGATAAAAGAGCTGAAGACTCTATATCATATTAGATAACAGACTTCGTATAGAGAAGTCTTACCTTATGTCCGTATACAATCAGCTAGAGATTCGAAGTTTAGAGTTTTTGAGACTGGAGTGTAATTGAGAAAGGGGAACATTGAATGCCCAAAACTGGAACTTACACGTTTTAAAAACGTACGCTGAACTCTTTCGAACTGAATAGAACTATTTGCAGTATGCAGTCCCAAATTAGTGAGCCGTACTCCAAATTGGATCTACCAAGGCACAGTACAACGTCTTTACCGTGTTATTTAGGAAAAATTCTTTAGTAAGTCTCATTACAAATCCAAGAGTTTTCAACGCCTTGTAGCATATCGTATCGATATGAGTGGTGGGGCAGTGGCGTATACATAATTTTTGAATGGTGGGGGGGATCAGTTACAAAAAAAAATGATTATTTTAAACATTTTAAACACCTAGGTATCTGTAGATTGGAATAACAAAAAGGCCTATGGGGAGGAAGGCATCAGACCTCCATATCCCCTCCCTTGCATAGGAAATTACCCATTTAAGCCAAAAAAAATTAATTAATTTTGAGTACAGCTCATTTGTGCTAAATTTACTTGCATAAGCATATATAATATTCATATTTAAAAATATGACATAGTTTATAATAAAAATAAAAATATCAATTAAACAAGGATATTCAGTTGTACATGATAATAATAATATATTTTTATTTTTTAACATTATAATAGTTATAATACACATTACTTTTTCAAATCATTGTCAACAGTCCGAATTTTTTAATAATAATATTATCGTTTATCAATAATACACTTTTTTTCAAACAATAATCAATATTATATAGGTACATTTTTTATAACTTATGATATCCTAATATATTTTTTTCAAATAACAGTCAGTTATACATTTTTTTCAGATCATAGTTAATAGCACGAACTTTTTAAAAATAATTATCAATAATACACATTTTTTTCGAACACATATTTTCTTACGATAGCCAATCACACATATTTTTCATATAATAAATTTAGTATAAACTATGTCTTGTTTTTAAATATGAATTGTATAATAATATGTTTTTCGCAGGTGAATTTGGCGCAAATGGGCTGTCTTAAAACGAATTAATAATTTTGGCGCAAATCGACAATGTTCTTTGAAAGAGAACAATGTCCCTGAGCTGGGATCCGTTGAAGTTTTGAGTTTAAATCCTAGGTCAATTACATAATATTATTATCTTCGCGCAGTAATACGGAGTCCATTCGGATACGGGAATGGACTATAATTGGGGATCGTTTTCTGCTGAACGTCATAACTATACACTTGGAAATGTCAAGTGCTAACGAGTTGAAGTACTCGAAAAAACTGTCCAAATCACTATGCAGTTTATCACAGTCGACTTATGGACAAGGATAAGATTCTTCCGGGTTTCAGAAGCGTATTACGTTCATGAATTTATCACGGCTGTCAAAATTGGAAATAATATGACGATTTCCGACCACATTACGTACAGCGGTGTATTATTTTAATTAATATTTATTTTGGATCTATTCAGGAATACATAATTACCTCATCAATATTGTTTAACGTGTAATTTTGCTTTTCAATTAAAACTTATCTGTTTGCACATTTCCGTAATGTCATATTATTATTATATATTAGTCGACTTGTTCGATGATTTCAAGTCGTATTTAATGTATATCACCTAAAATCGTACACAATATAAATTACAAATGTATATATATATATATACATATAAGTAACGTTTTTGATTGTTTTTAATTATTATCTCGCAGGAAGATTTATAATACAGTCGCACCGCATACAACTGAAAACCAAGTTTTATAAGTCTCTGTTCCTATGTATTTCCTTCAATTATTAAAACTTCACAACAAGTTGTACAGCGTTCTTATAACTTAACCAATGTGTACAAATACAGAAAGTTATATTTCAATTGCACAATGATTGTGTAACACAATCTTTAATGAATCAGTTCTGATCGGTCACACGAAATAAATTGAATTTTTATATTTTATTAAACAGCTATTGTATAATATAAAAAGTACTTATACCAATAATATTATACATTATTAGGATTATTATTATTGCATTACTACGTTATACAGTTGAGTTTGTAAAAAAAAAAAAATAGTCTGCGAATAAAGAACAATAAGTCAATACATATATTATGTGAACAAGAAAAATGTTATGGTATATAAGACAAAATATTTTTTCTCGTTTTTCTGAACGAGAGAATCGCTCCAAAATTTTCGTGTTCAAGGTGGTCTACTCCTTATTGAAAATCAAACACATAAAACTCTGGCTGTGCGTATTATGTGTAGGCTATACATATTTAATAAAGGAGTAGAGCAAACAGCTGAATACACTCAAAAATTAACTTTTGTGATTTAAAAATAAAGTAATTTTTTACAATTTATACTATATAAAACGAAATTACTTCACGGAGATCGTAATTTTATATTAAAAAAAATTACTAAATAAAAGTTGTAACGAGAGAGATCATCTTTTCCCCTCTCCCTCCCTCCAAAAAAAAAAAACTTAGATAAATTATTATTTTTATTATTATTACGGGTATTAATTATTGTTATATTTGTTCAAGGCTCATGTCTACAGGCACGTATCTTGTAATTAGAGAAATTAACACTCTAGGTGTAATAACAATTTTTCAACTCTAAGCACGCCTACTCAACGCCACTATACTTTGTGTAATTATTATATAAAAATAATGATGTTAAAATTTATAATAATTACAAGTTAATATGAAATATATTGTACATTTTAATTAGATTAAAAAAATAAAGTACGGAACAAAAGTAATAAACTGTGTTGTTATTCTTTTTTTTTTTTAACAAAGCATTTTTATTTTCTAAAACAATATATGTAATTTTTTTTATATAATATTTTACTGACATTTAAGCGCCTATAGGATATTATTTGGTTATTAAAATTCAAAGCATGCTGTTATTTATTTTTGAATTTAATCAACGTCGAAATTCAAGAAGATAACTTTATTTGCATATTAATTTGCACTTAACAAAGTAATTATATAATAATTTTTAAACTAAAATATAATAATGATTTATAATGTAATTACATATACTTATTTGCGTTAAACTATGAACTATTTGAATGAGAAAATTTCGTGTCCGAGTAATTATTTGGTTAAATATAGAAATGATTATAAATTATAATGAATTCACATTGAAAATTAAATTGTGTCTACTGATAAAAACGTATAATTTAATTTGACTAAACATTTGTTTTTAAATGTACAACTTATTAAATAAATAAAGAAATTTATGTACATTTTTAGACGCACTATAATTTGATTTGAATAATCAGCATGTAAAATTGTAAAAATTACCTATTGGTTAGCTTATTAGTAAAATAATACTAAACACAATAATTTATGTACCAAGTTGATAAACAAAATATAATAATATAATATTATAATTTATACTATACTGTCGGTTGGCATATTATGTTTACTACAAAATATATAAATATTTTAGTGGTCATATAGGTTGTGGCTATATCATATTATGTTCTTATATAAGGCGTTACCTGGTTACCACATACTTCCTGTCGAATGCAGCCTCACCGGTTCACTATAATAATAATGATGTATAATATGTACCTAACCAGTAAAAACGATCTATAAAAAAATTTAGAAATACCCTATTACATTATTAATCTATATGTTTTGAAGAGCACGTATATTATAGTTATGAATAATTATTATGATTAAAAATATTTTATTATATTTTTATTTACAAAATTAAAAACGTAGATTACAAATTCACTGTTTGTACAATATATTGTTTTTTTTTTCAAATAAAATTTAATTAAACATTATAAAAAACCAGTGGCTTACATTCGAAAAAAAATCGTTTTACGCATTATTTACAATCTAAATGTTACACAAATTTTGCGTATATCGTTTTATCGTTAAAAATAATATCTTATGCGGGGAACGGCCTGGATGCGAAGTATAACAAATTCTTGGATTGATTGCTAAGATAAAAATAAATAATTTGGAATAAATATTTTGCTAAATACAATATTATAACTTTTATTAAGCAAATAGATTTTAAAACATTTCGTTTTGTGTTATTTTTTGTTTAACGATATTCTATGTATCTCGTTTTGCGTTATATTTTGTTTAATGATGTATTATATATTTTGTTAATCATTATGTTTTGTTTTGTGATATTTTATTATTTTTGTTTACTGTTGTCCGTTTTAATTGTGTTTACAAATTTCATTCGGTTTTTATTTGTAGTTTATAAGGTTATAATCATAATGTCATTATAACGTTTGCAAGCCCTTAAATTAAAATCTATATATTATATAAAAACGAATATCTGTCTGTTTGTCTGTCCTTTATGCATTCCCAAACCGTTCATCTGATTGCGATTAAATTTGGGACAGCAATTGATTAGACCTATAGGAAGAAGATAGGATAATTTAAAAAGGTAAATGCTCACACAGGGATTTTTAGATTTACGATGGAAATATTTGTTTATAAATGGTTGCTATTGGTAATTATAGTCATTATTGGTTTGTATAATCTCTGTTTATTTATAAGGTTGTCATTGGTTACATATTTTATAACTATTATAATTTTGACAAATAAATTTATAGAAAAAAACAATTCTTTGGGACGGGCAACCGTCACAATATTTTTCATGTACCTACCTAATTCTGATTTCACTAATTTATACACCTCGTGGGGTCCGCAATCCATTGCAGGTTAGGTGGATTGCCTAGCTGATAATTTACTGCTCGCATATTTTCCGTGATCTAACGCAGTGGATTGCCTACCTATAGGTAGTTTAGATGCATGTAAATCACTTGAAGTTAATCTTAAGTTAATATTTGGCTCAGGCAACACTGGGCGGGACAGCTAGTAATAAAATATATTATAATATATTTTTTTTTATTATTAATTCAATAGGTAGGTACCATTAAAACAAAAAATTCAGTTCTTATATCAAAAGTAGTTGTGTGAAAAATCTTATCATTCATTAATAAAATTAAAATATTAAGGAAAAAACTGAGTCATGAATGAAATTGTCGCTAATTAAAATTAATAATTATAACTTATATCTGAACAATAATGTATTTGAGTTGTTCAAAAACAGAACATTCTAATAGATAAGCCAAAACATTAAGGAGAACGCGACAATGTAGTAATATATACAACACTCGACATTGTACATTGAAGTGTCACAAAAGTGTTGCGTTAAAGTTTTCAACAAATACATAAGACGTGACCAGGAAGTGAATTGTCCGTGATTTTATACAACTACAATTGTGTCTATAAATGATAATTTAGTTTGTATTGGGAGTGTTGTTTTGTTAAATAATAAATATCTTTATCTGAACGTCAAGTCCAACTTAAAAGTAAATTTCTTACGATTTGGAAATGAGATAAAACTTATATTATTATACCTATCGTTTCGCAGAAAAAAATATAAAAAAACGACAGTTGCAAATAAAATATTTAAATAATACGAATCCCGATCACGCTCGATCGATATCCAATGGCGAGTGAATCATATTTATTTATTTATTAAGATGTACGCGCTGATGGTAGCCCAATGCGGTTACATTACAATGATAATATGGCATTCAGGACTTGAAAACGATTTTAAATAATTGTTAAAAACTGAAATCGAAAAAAATCAAAATCAATAATCAAAGTAAAAATCCAAAATAAGAAAAAAATATTTACCATTTCAAGCACTGATCACATTATTGGATATTGATAATGAAAGTATAAAATTCACAAGATAATGTTTTTAATTTACAATAAAGAGAGAGCTGATTCAACATTAGCAATCCGCACCATTCTCGGCAAGAAGCTCATTAGAAGCGTATATATTCCGTGTTAGGAACATAGAACGGGTAGTTTCTTCGAAAAAAAAAAGTTGGGAACCTTTGAAATTAATGCAACTAAGGAAAAATGAGGAGTCGTTTTCACCCGAAAGTAGCATAATATTGAAAAAATCTAAATTCGCTTGTAATCTTCTATCGGCAAAGTAGTAGTCACACCACTAGTAATCTAGTGGTGTGACGATAGGGTGGCACAACGGGTAATGAGCCTCGGGTACGTGCCTGTCTAGAGGGCCTATCGAGAAATGTCGCTAATAAAAAAAAAAAAATCACAATTAATACAAAATTTAAAAATTGGTTCATCTTTAAAAAAAATTATTTTCATGTAAAATTAAATTGCTTTAAAATAAAATAAATTCACTACCTAGATATTTAGAATAATGACTGATACGCGCAAATATTTTATATATTATTTTATCTGTAGCAGTATTAGCTCGTCGACGACAGTAGTGTATTATTATATAAAAAAAACTACGGATGTCGAGTGAAATGAAGGTATAAGTTTAAAAAACAAATTAAAAATTAACTTAATTTGCACTTCGTTTTTCCAGTGTAAAATTGTATAAATAATTAACCTAGCTTCAAAAACGCTTCAGTCAAAAACAGTCGACTTGACAACGCGTCCAATATTGGCATTAATTTTAATCGAACATAAGCAGAACAGCTTGAAAAGTTAATTTTGAGGAAATAATTTGTGAGTTTGCTGAAGCACAAGCGAAAAAGAAGAAATAAACTGGCTAGACATTATTTTTAAATATTTAAAATGCTGTTTGTTTATATAATTGAAAGCACTCAGTGCTAATGCCATTTTGTCTTCAAAAACACACTCTACGGGAACAATGATCCTGACTCGTAAAATCAATCAAATTTGATTTTTTTTAAAACTGATATTTTACAACCCGCATCGAACTTAGTTTTATAATATTTTAATCTCAAACTTTTAAATAAGTCTAAAAAGAGACAGTTTTAAGCTCTTTTTACAAATTATTTTTTTATCGTTATTTAAAATCGAATAAAAAATCTGAGTTCAATGCGGACTGTAGAATATTGTTGTTTATCAATTAAAAAATAAATTTTATGAAAATATTCAATTGACAATGAGTTATCCATATTGCCGTGAAGTAATCTACGTCTGTCAAAATAGGGAACTAATAATTCGTTATTTGTTAGTCCTATGACATGTACCTGCGAGTGCGTTCGCGTCGTTCATATACGGGCATTAGAGGGATTTTCTCACATTAATAGCCATTCGCAATACAATACATCCACGCAAGCCTAGCTTACGGAGACAATCATTTATGTATTAATGTTATATTTTAGTAAGTATAAATATTTGTATTAATTTACATATGTATGTATGCCATTCAAATGTTTAAATTAAAATAAAATATAAATAATATTAATAATAAAGATCGTGTGACGCCTAAACAATATAGGAATAAGTGACCAATAATTTGCTCTTTAATAAATAGCCGTCCTCAGGGACATTAAGGTGCCTGCCCTTATTTCATCATTAAGAGGAAATATCTAGGCAATATACAGTTTTGTCGTCACTGCCCATGACATCTGTGTTAGTCGTCAACAATCAACGTGACTATAAATGAATCGCATGATTTTTTGCTAAAAGCAGGCTTACAGTAAAAACTCTTACGCCTCGTAGTATGGTCTGATTTAATTAACTGTTTTTCGTTAGAAAGGAGACGATTTTTTACAGGGTACATTGGACTTCGGTTTTTGATTTAGAAGCTTAAAACAAAAATATTTTTAATAAAACAAAAGTCTGTGAAAATTGCTCATATTTAAAATCGTATCAAATGGTTTTGCAATAAAATCAAAGTCCAATGCGCCTGTAAAAAGTGTTTCTCTTTCAACAAAAAAAAATTATCAAAATCTGATCGTTTTTCAGGACTGAAATTTTTCTTGTAAGTCATGTTTTTGAGCAAAAAACAGATCACATGTAGGCCCCTTAAACCAAAAAAAAAAAAAAAAATGTTTAATAAAAAGTAATCATACAAATAATTGTTTATTAAATATGTTTTTTTTAATTATTTATAACTTATTAGCAGGAGCGGATCTAGAAAGAAATGCTGTGGCCAGGTGCATGCTCCTCACGTACCCCCTTCCTTCAAATTTGTAAAACTTAGAGCCCTATTAATTATTTTGTTACGGGCATTCAACGATTTAGTTACGCCACTTAAGTAATCGTGTAGTAAGTTATAGTTATATTAATATTATAACTAGGACTAGGATTTAAATGCCCTAAAAAATACTTTTATGCCCAAAAACTTCTAAATCATTCTCAAAAAAATATTTTTATTCTTAATAGTTTTGGTGTAAATGATAATTGATAAATTATTAAATAACTTTTAAAGGGCTGTAAAAGAGTTTTACAGTCATAACTGATTGTTTTTGACTTCTTTAATCTGAAAAAACAATTATGTCCATACGGTTTAAAATTATTTTTTATAATTTAATACGAGAACATACTTCATAATTTGTTAAATTCATTAAAAAAAAAAACTTAAAATCCAATTTCAAATTCAAATTTTGGATTCAAAAACTCCAAAAATGCCCTATAAAATGAAAAAAATGCAAAATAAAAACTTCTCATTCCGATTCAAAAATATACAAAGCTTATTTTATAAGCCCCCTTTTATAGTATTATTGGATGACGCTTGTGCACTTTAATAAATTATTTTAATGACGAAATATTATTACATGATATTATATCGTAAGTAATATTATTACGTGGAAAATAAATTTCCTGCCGGGTGTCCTGTTTCGAACGATGAATTATATATAATATATCTTGTACTGGAAAGTTGCAACGGACGTCTAAATGACGACCCGTTGACCGTTGACATATCCTTTGACAGGATCACTGGCGTCGTGTTGACGACAGGACATCACGCCACGGAAATTATTCAAAATTAGTTTGTTATTATTAATGAGGCTACTATGTAATGGATTACGCATATTACATAATATTATTATTATCATCATTCCACAGAACAAAAAAATATGCAGCACACTCGCATACAGATTTAATTGATTTCGGGATAACGTGAATGGGAAATAGTACTATAATGCACAAGTAATGGATTGTGTACATATTATGTTCTAAAATATAATAAAATATTTTATAAAACGAGGTCATGCACGAAATATTTGGCACGTCGTGTCTGTTTTGATTATTGGGAACGTGTTTTATAATGCGACGACATTATTTTATCGACTTGGTAGCATATGCTGTTTTGCTATTCGAATAATCGAGTCATGACTAATAATACAAAACAATTAACGGTGAATTTTCAATAGTATATTGTATAATAATTTAATATAAACATTTCTATCCAAATGCGCAGCACATACCATTATATTAAATACAATAATAGTCGATAGCAGTTTAATTGCATAATACGAAATAATAATTATAATCGTTCCGATTTTAAAAATATTGTTTGTTTAAAGGTTTTATATTTATCCCTGTTTAGGTCGATCTCAAAGTTCTCATCAGTTGTCTGGAATCCTAAACAAAATAATTGAGTTGATAATCTCGATAAAATACAGCGACTTTTTTGGGAATAATGGCTATTAAGCTGGATAAGACTGATGACGTTTGGACGTCATTGCTAACGAACTTTGTCTAGAACCATTAACTTCTAGATGCTTATATCAAAATAATGTAGCTTTTATTTACTAGTTAATTAACTAGGCTATTAATATGCTCTGAGAAAAAATTAATTTTAGAGTACCAGCTTTTAATTCTAGAAATAATCCTCCGTTTCTGGTCCCTCAGTACAACTCTAGCAATTTAACTGCAAATAGTCCGGAGTACCGACTTTTGAAACATTGTAATCATATATGGTATCTAATTCCGATTTTTGTTTTGACCCTCTCGTCGAATTTAAAAACATTGTTATAAATATTTCTTAAACTACCTATTGTATTTTCTTACTATGAATTTTGTGTATAAAACTAGATTGAAGTCTTAATGACATTTCCTGTACTCTTTACCCCTTTGTGGGTGTTAAATTTAAATGAATAAAATAAAAATAAATGTTATTGAGTATTTCAAATATTAACAGTTGAGTTATCACTACGTACAGTTGCGCATTCAAATCTTGGCCGGCAGATTCGAAACTATTCATTATTTTTTCAAAATATACACCAAATACGATCGATCGTCACATTACCACCTCCAATCTGACTGATGCAAACAATGAATATTAAATAGTTTTATTTTAAACGGTTATATTAATCGTCTTTTTATATTTTATAGTATCTATTACATACTTACGTAAATAAGTAACTATACAGAATTAGCCACTATAAGGTGATACCTAATTTAATAAATCTTATCTTATCTTATCTAATCTTATCTTATTATGACTTTAAACTTTTATACATATAATACACTTTTTTTTTTTATTAATATTTTTCATAAAAAAATAAATATTTCACGAAAATATCATGAAATATTTCAAGAAATTTCAAAACCCTTTAATAACGTCAATGAAATTAACGCGATATGAAAGTATGATGTTTGGTATATCAATCGGATGCGTTTCCGGTATGAACGCTATTTCATTTTTTTTTTCAAACGGAAAAGATAAAAAACGTTTGCGAATATTTTGTACCCAAGACGTCATATTATTATAAAAACGTGTTTACGTGTTAAAACACGTACAAAAAAAAAAAAACTGAATGTATCATAACACGAGTTTATACCGTTCTCGTTGATAACCGAGTATAAGTTTTTCTCCGGTTATCAGATGGTATTTTTTTTATCCGTTTGTTTGTTTGTTTGTTTGTTCGGTTGGTTGTTTGCTAGCTAGGTTTTGCCAAACTGCTGTGCTGCAGTTTACGCATAAATCATACGAGTCATTCTACCGTGATAACAATGCACACAATAGGTTCTATATATTATTATACTCTCGGTAATTTAATTATTATATACGGGCTCACTGCTGGAAACCCATGGACAGGCAAATTGTTATTTAACCCGGTCGTTTTGGAGTCAAGTTCGGATTCAATGGAAATGAACTCCGCTGAATTATTTCGTGTGCTTGGTGATAATTATTTTATATTTTATCAAAACAATACGTAGATAATTTTTCACGCGTATATTTCCATACGAGTGTAGATAAATAATGATTATACGAATAAACGGGTCCATTGCGATAATATAATAACTGTTGAAACATGCGCTGTACCCATATTATAATAATATGTTTGTATCGTATTTTTTTTAGAAATTCTATTAAAACAGAATTTTTACAGAAAATTAATTAACTATACACACTGCAGTAGATAAAATAAGTCGTCATGAAAAAAAAAAAATGTTATACATAATTTATGAATTTTGTTGAACCAGCGAGATCAGCTGGGTCTGTGAATCGAGGGTATTCTATGGTATACCTTATTGTTTTTTAAAATAAATTATTGGTGTGCGGAAAAAACTGAACGGTCTCTTAAAAAAAGCCTTTTTAAATAAAAATTAAAAAATGAGTTTGAATTTTTAATTTGTAAGATTATTCCAATATAATTTTGGTAAACACATATACGGGGTGTTATTTTAAACATTCTCACCTTTTTGGCTCTTTCTCTTTAATAGTACATTTATTCAAACTCTGATTTTGGATTTTTTTAGTCTATCTTAAGACCACATTTTCAAATTCCTGATATTTTTGTACCACTATTAAGGAGTGTCCTGTGATGATACAAACTTCTAATTTTCAAATAACAGCACCCAGTTGTTACTGCAAATTATTTAGAGGACGTTTTTCTAGAAACTTTTGATGTATCTAAATCCAAATTCTAATGAGTAATTTTTATGTTATTAATATGTTTATACTAAGTATAACAATTCTTCAAAAGGATTTTATAATAATATAACCTATAAGCAATATAAAATGTTGTATTAATTATAGTTGAACTATTTTTATAAATTATTTATATTGAATGATCGATAAAAATTACTAATAATTTAAAACTATTTAGCCCCCTTTACCATATACATATTATCCTTAGTACACAAAATTATATAACTCAAAAACATCTTATTTGAATTTTGATTACATGCATCAAAATTTTCAACGAATAAATCTGCTGAATAATTATAAGTGAAAAAGAGAGGTTCCTATTTGAACAAAAATATGTATTATTACATGATCATTCTTTAAACGGTATAAAAAATGTCAAGAATTCGAAAATATGATCTTGTGTATTTAAAAAATTAAAAAATCTAAATTTGAATGTATACATAATTTAATCATAAAAAATCAACTTGTTTATAAATTATATTTTTTATATGTGTGTTTATAATATAAATATAATAGAATATCAAAAATTACTTTAACATAAATATCATATATAGAGTTTAGACCATAAATTGAATGCGATGCTATGTTTACTTTTTAATTGATAATTCTTCTAACTCGTTCCAACTATAAACTTCGTGCCTTTACCTACATTTTATCAAAACAAACAATTTCGAAATATTTACTGTCAAGTAGGAATTGGTTCGTGTAAAAAACATACAAGGTACAAAAAATCTCTGTAAAACATTGTAAAGATAAAATAATTTATTAATCATGTTATAAGTTTATAATAGAAGCACGTAGATGGCCAGATTTCGGCTGCATCCAAATTACACGCCAAAATAAAATAAAATCTGAATGCATGCCATTTCCTAAAGGGATCTATCCGCATTGCATGCCACATCTCACAGGAGTGCACACCATGTACAAGTTTATTTATTGTGTACTTATGTACAATATTATAAATATTTTTCTTTTTTTTGTATAATTATTAAATTTTAAAAACGTAACAAATAGTATTTAAGAAGTAGTTAAAATTATGACTAAAAAAGATGTATATGTGTATGTTTATGTATTTTTTAAGAATAAATAAAAATGTTCACTAATTTATTTTTCGTTTTTTGAAAAACTAGAAAAGTCTGACAAAAAGGTCGTACCTCTTTATAGTACAGCAGGTGTTGAATAGGTCGATGAAATGGAAAATTAAAATAGTCAAAAAGAAATTTAAGTTATGCACATAAATACCTAAATAAGATATGGCCTGCAATTTGGACAGACTACCCTTGTAAGAGGTAGCATGCAATTCGGACGTTTCAATTTATGTTTTTTTTTTGCCATGCAATTTGGATTATAATCGAAACAATACATTGGTCTGAATCATTATATATATATATATATATATATTTTTTTTTTTTTTGAGGGGAGGGGTGCATGTGATTAAAACAAATTGGAGTATTCGAAAAGTATGAAGTGTATAGTCACTTTAAAAATCATAATTTTTCAGCAGAAATCTATTTTGAAACTATTGCAGGATGTATCAGTAACGTCTTTATTTCTTACTTCTTAGCGTAAGGATTACAAACTTCCAAAGAGTTTGGAGAAAAGCAAGTAAACATGGGATCTTATAGAATTGTAAGTGTAAAGCATATGTCGTTGTATGCAATAACGATCGACCAATGACGATGATGATTTATCCTCAGGAGATCCACTACAAAATAAATTAAGGAAGTATACGGAGTGTTGAGAATAGATGATGAAAATGTTATCTAGATACTCGTAAGATACAGATAATTTAATGTACATTTATCTAGATTAGATAAAAATAATCTAACTTTTATCTAGATAATATGATAGATAAAACTAATTTTTATTTTATTTAAATAACAAATTTACTTCTTTACCAACGTGAATATAAAGTAACTAATAGTTAATAGGTACACATACAGTAAAAAATTTTCTCTGAGTCAAAGAATTGAAAGAATCTGAAAGTATCAACTTTATACAATTTGCTTGTAGAACATGGGATTATGATAATATTATGAGTATATGTACTAATTAGATAGTGTTCTGCAAATAGAACGATTTTAATAAAAATAATAAATTTTATTCGTGAAAAATGAATATGATTTAAATAAAATTTATCTAGATAAGTAAACTTGACATCTAAGATGACCTATTGGTAAATGATAAATAATTTATCTATTGATAAATGGCACAATAGCTATCTTCATAAGAGTAGATGGGTAATATTTTATCTAGATAAATTTATTTAAATATAAGTCTCAACACTGCGTATATGTTTCAAAACACGCCGAAACCGAAGCATTCCTTCGGGACGGGAAATAATTATTTGATCCGACCAATTAGAGCGCCAGAAAATAATAATATTGTGATGAATATAAGGAAAACCCTGCCGGCGGAGTAATAAAATTGATTAGTCGTCTATATTATATTCTGCGAGCACATCTGTGACGATCGTCGACTGTCTGCAGGGCATTCCGCGCCGCTTTCACTTTTATATAATATTATAATATTATACTCTATATTAGTATATACACAATAACTTATAATTTCTGGTGATTCTTCGAGGATGCCGCGGATTGAAAGAGTTCGGCGAAAGTTTTTGCTCGCTGCTAGTAATAATAATAATAATAATATACATCTAATTAAAATGTCTTATACACCACGCGCGCGTAATGGCGTGCGATGATCCAGATGCTAACAGGGGATGACCATGAGATGATTGGGGAGAGGGGTTGAATGTCGGCCAGCGGATATAAATGCCGATCACCGATTTATTAATATCTCACAAAATCTGAGGTAGCTTGATTTTAGATTTTCGTGTTATTCGATAAATGTCATCGTCAAAACTTATATATATATATATATATATATAATACCAGACGTCTCAAACTAATGAGCAGCTGCATTTTCCCCATCTAAAGTTTGTTATCAATTATTTTATCACTTTTGATCTTATATTTTTCAAAATCGAAAATCAGAATTTTTTTCGACATTGATCTTGGTCTAAATATTACGAGGATTACACTTGTGTTCTCGTAATTCACCTAAATGGTTTTGAAGTAAATACGTATATTATGAAAAAAGATGATAGGAGTATTAACGGCCAAAACTGATGGGGTAATAACGGTCTATGTATATTTGTCTATTTTAATAATTATAATCTACAAAACACAATAAAGAAAAAACTTTTCAATTGAATTTATAATTCTAAATATTAATAAAATAAATATATCTGTACTGATAACATTATTTTGATCATAATTTATTACTATCAATTATTGAGTGGATAATATTTTTGAAAATGTAGACGTATCTTATTCAAAATTCGAACGAGTAGTTTTTCAGTTATTAAAATATTTTTATTAAGGTCCTTAAGAATGGTAAAACAATCGAGTCGCGTTGACTCGAAGTTGAAAGGGGATAAAAATTACTTCGAGATAGGTATGTATTATTCGAGATACCTAACTCGTTTGTAATAATGTCATTTCTTGATTCGCCGTAATCATATTTACAGTTCTTTGAGAATATATTACATATGAAACTAGGTATAAACACTCGCTAACCAGTAAATACTTACTGTTAATGTACGTGCGCTATAATCAGTTTCTATCTACTCATTTATTATCTTTCTTATACAGTAGAGTAGATAAAACATAATATGTTTACGAAAATGCCCAGATATAATATACTTCCACTAAGCTATTTATCACAATTTTATATTTGAGTTAACAAGACTTATTATGCATTGAGTGTTATGAGAATTTCTAGGGGAAGTAAAAAAAATCGAGTTGTTAAGTTTTTCGAGTTATCGACTGTATTATTTATTATAATCGGATCATTTTTTATAAATCATAAATACTAATAGATTAATAAAAATTACTAAAAGTTTTTAATTACCATTGCCTTCATAAACTTATTATTGTGAACCCACTATCCTTAATATATGTATATAGGTAAATAACTCAAAAACTACTCATTCGAATTTTGATTTTTGACGTGTCAATATTTTCTGAAAAATTATCTGCTAAATAATTTACAGCAAACAAGGGGGTTTTCTTTTAAACAATAGAAGTTTGTACATTACCACAGACACCCCTTGAGTACCTAGTATGAAAAAATCCAGAGAATTTGAAAGCTTTAATGTGGTTTGAGTGTATTTAAAAATGTCAAAAATCAGAATTTGAACGAATGAATCGGTTAAAAAGGGGTGAGTGCGCTCGGTGGATCACCCTGTGAATCCTTATATATATATATATATATATAAAAGAACAGACATTTTTTATATTCTAATTTTTTGACGACACTATTAAACTTTTTTCCAATTTTTTTTACAGAATTGTTTCAAATACTTTCCCGAGTGTCACCACGTCGCCAGAATTTTCATTTTTTTTTTTTTGTCTGATTGGGGAGGAGGTATTATTTTGTGTAAAGGTTGTGGTTTTTTAGCGTGTCATTTAAATAATTTAATCATTTTTTTCACAAAGTTGTTCTAAATACTCTATCAATGTAAACCGATGTATATATACGAATCGATTATTTAACACACGAACGAGGCCGGGTTATTCATCTAGTAATATTATAAAAATAAACGCGATTACAAGTGTGAGCGTGGCTGATAGAAATAAATTCAACCCCAACCCGGCGACGGCGCACTAATAATATAATATTTAATAATATGCAATAGCTTCGTCAGACATTCCTGCAAAAACGCCAAAACGTACAATAATAATAATAATATTGTAATACTTTTACCCGTTTACTACAACTGCAGTAAACGTTTTACCTGCTGTGCGGTTAAGACTTATTGTAATAAGTGACTTTATAATGCGATTTCATAACCAATAATAACGTAAAAAATGTGAATATTAAACAGTTATATTATAACACACAATACGACCACCGCGGCTACACTATGTCGGCCGCCTGACACGCGTCGTCCCGAAACGCGTGTTCAGGGCTTAGGGGGGGGGGGGTGAATGGTGTGGGCAAAACTGCAATTACCATATTATATATTAAAAAAAGAAACGATTCATTGAAAACACACACACATCTTTGCAAGCCATTAAAACGTAGTAAGAGAATAAAATTGCGATATTGTACACAGAGGGTATTTTTACTCATTAAAAAAAAAAACCCTGAACGAAATACGGAAGTACGTTAAAATGGTAATGGTCGAAGAACGACTTTCTGTAAAACTTCTTAAACTCTATGGTCGGTGAACATTCAATTACTTTTTTAATCAATTATTACTTTTTTCAAATGAAGAAGAAAACAACTTAATATTTATCTCGTTTAAACCACGAAAAGTTTGGTAAAATAAAATGTTCTTGGACGGCGATACGCGCCCATGTATACTTATGTCTATATATTATTATTGTTCATTTCTTCGAAAAGATAATTGACCCAACCGTACAAGTTCGTGGAGGAGAAGGAACACGAGTTTACGATTTGCAATATTATTAAAAATATTAATACCATTTTTTATTTTTTTAACTGTTTGTCAATTTTAGACTCCTCAGACATAAAGTTAACTAAAAACATACAATGTAAGAAATCGTAATTAAGATAATGAGAGTTATACATTATACAATCAACTAGATTAAAAGTGTAAAATAATAAAAGTTTTATATTTTGTTCGTTCTGCAACCAATTAGTTATTTTTTTTTTTAACTATATTAAAGAATTGATTTGATTTAATGCCTAATGGTATCCTATTATATATATTTGATCCTATATTTATAAAAGTGTATTGAGTTAGTTTTTTGTGCATTAAGGGTACAGTAGTAATATATGATAATTGTCTTGTGTTATATAGTACGACCTATCCCTAGAAGACGCCTCTAAATAGCGGACACATCCGAATGGAGGACACAATTTTATTGACCAGGAATGTTCGGTATTTAGAGGTTTCAATGTATATTTATAGGATGCCTACGAATCATAATAGTTCAATACCGCAGTCAAATAATAGTTTAATGACGATAAAAAATCGATATCATCTACCACATATACCTCCTAACTATTGTTGAATTTTATCATATTAATTATAAATCATATTAAAACCTTGCTACTATGTACATTATGTATAAATATCATACTATAATAATACATGTATGAAATATAAATGTACAGCAAACACGAACAATATAATATAATAATATAATATAAAATTATTAAAAAAAACCGTTGTTTACTTTTCATTATGCGCATAAACCATTTGAATTGTGTTATGAAAATGCATTAATTTTAATTCGTACGAGTTCAGAGGAAATGTACGTATATATGTGTTGCGCCCTCGCACACACGCGGCCCCGTCGGATGATAACAATAATAATAATAATCCTAATATAATATGCATACAACACTGATGTAGCACTATCTCGCTGTTAAGAATATAATACTATAATATATACGGAGCGATTCGAAATTTATGTTACGGCCACTTTATTGATTCAAAACACGGAAAAATAGTAATAATACGAAAATTGTTTGATTTGTACATTTCATATTTTTCACAATATTTTAGGAGTGTTTTGGGCGGCCAGCTTAAGATAATTATTAAAACTTAATATGTCTTCATATTATGTTTGCAAAAAAAGTATAGGTTCCCATTTGAGTTTCTAAAGTTGACCTCCTAAAACCCTCTAATATATTGTAAAAAATTATAAAATGTATAAATCGTTTTAAATATTTCTAAATCAAAAAACTTTCGTATCAAACGTATTTTTCTCTATTTTGAATCAATAAATTGGCCGTAACATAAATTTCGAATCACTTCGTATATATGTATTAGAATATTTACTGCACATACGCAATGCAAAAATGTAAGTACACACAAACAAAATGTGATAATAATATGTTACACAATGATTTATAACATATTATATACATTTTACGATATTATTTTGTAGGTCGCATCATCTTACATATATATTATAGCTCGTACTGTAGGACTTAGACGTCTTTTCTTCCGCGCCCGCGATGTCTGCAGGCTCATCAGACAGCGTATGTTGAGGTCTCCTTTACGTGTCATCTCCTCTTCGAGACTCGTAATTTCGCACAAAGTCGTGCTACGATGCACATAATGATACTTTTTTCGTATCTATCTATAAATTGGGAGGTATTTAAAAAAAATGTCGTTTTGTAACAAATCAAAATCATGTAATAAAAAGGTTAATACTTTTTGAAATAATTCCCTCGGTACCGGCTATTTATTAAGGAACAAATTATTGGCAGCCTTATATTTACGTATTATTGTTTCGGCGTCACACGATTTTTATTATTAATATTATTTATATTTTATTTTCATTTAAACATTTGAATGGCATACATATATTATGTATATTAATACAACTATTTAAACTTATTAAAATATAACATTAATACATAAATGATTGTCTCCGTATGCTAGACTTGTTGTGAATGTACTGTAGTATAAAGGGGTTATTAGTGTGAGAAAATCTCTCTACTTACCGTATATAAACGACTGCGAACGCACTCGGAGGTACAAATCGTATAACTAACAAATAACGAATTATTAGTTGCCCATTTTGCCAGACCTAAATGACTTCATAACAAATAACTCATTGTCAATTAAATACTTTTAGATAATTTATTTTTAATTGATAAACAACAATATTCTACAGCCCACATTAAACTCAAATTTTTTCGTATGATATGTGTGTATGGGTGGTGTCCTCTTTGTGTATTGATAATGCGTCTGGTTATATGAATAAAACAACTACGCGATCACATTGATAATGTGACGACGAAAAACCCCAAAACTCTATTAAAACTAACGCGTCGCCTTTTATTACATTAATACCGTGCCGCAGTGGTGTGTACCTAACTGGTATAATGTTGTACCATTACATTTTTCTCGACGGTCGTAATAAACCGAATGAAAATAAAACTCTGCGTAGGTACTTGTTTTTTTCCGAAACGAAAAAAAAATATTTAAAACCGTAAGCAAATATTATTGTATTATTCAAAGCAATAAAATGCGCAGTGCAGTACCTAACTGCCATAACGGTAAGTAATATAATTGTTACGATTTATAAATTGTATTTAATATTTTATTTCATACAATATCGCAGTGACATAAGAGCTACATAAAAATAAACATCGAGACGTATTATATTATGGCAATGTTTGATAAGAATGTAATACGGTACGAATTTAATAGCTGCGGACACAGACGATGCCTACAACTAGATTAGAAATAACAGAGAAAAAGTTGTTTTATACTTTATCACGGTCGATAATTTAACGTGGGTGATGGCATAATAATATTACAACGTTTTGTACAATATGTTTATTGTGTGATGTTTTAACCAACAAAAAAGTAATAAAGAACAGAATTGCACATGGGTGGTATTTATTATTATAATATGCATACCTATTATATCGTGTTAGAATAATCATAGAAAAATAAATAAATCTATCGAACGATAAATAATATACCAGAAATGACTAAATTATCCTAAAAATAGTATGTAGGCACACAGATAGCTGAGTCGCTTTCAAATAGACAAAAAAAAATAATTACTAAATGACACAGCTAAGTAGGTTTATAATAATACGATATAAATGTGATTTAGATGTTCGTCTAAACAACACAGACGTCGCATAGGTGCGTTGAGATTATTCAGAATTTTAAATTTTCCTTAAACACGCAACATGCCAATATTATATATTGCTTGGTGTGCTCACCTACTGGCTATACCACCTATGTGGTGCGAAGTGTTTGCCGTGGAAATAAAAATAATAATCACATACCGTTATCGTCTTGCACTTTAATAATAATATACGATATTCGTGCGTAGATATTTTTATTATATACAGTGGTAAAATACTTGGGAAGGGTCTAAGTATAATATCTTTTTAAACGGAAATTTCCAACCCATACGAAATCACAAAATAACGACCGTTTTGAATAACGTCGCGGTTGTCGGTTCGGTGACCCATAATAAAGTGATTGTTGTTGTATCGTAATAATGGACGAAATTATAATAAACGCATTTAGAAAAAAAAAACATAAGAAAATCGTTTAGATCGATAATCTATATAGTATACAATGTTTAATTAAAAGGCAAACGGAAAAAATAATTAATAATCGTCCGCGTGTGTAACCAATGACCATTAGACGGGGCTTATAATTATCTACAGAGTGGATTTTTTAAGCATGCTCGCCTTCATTTTTAGTTTTATTTGAACATTTATTCAAATCCTGATTTTTGGAATTTTTTGGTATACCTAAAGACTATATTTCAAAATTCCTGATTGTACTACTTAAGGAGTGTCATCACGTAATGATACAAACTCCTATTTTTCAAACGAAAACCCTACTCTTTTTTCACTGAAAATATTTGAGCGAACGATTTTCTTGAAAAATTTGATCTATATCAAAATTTGAATAAGTAATCTATGAATCATTATAATGTTTATACTAAGGATAATAATCCTTAAAAATGGTTTAACAAACTGTATGTAATATAAAATGTTGTATTTATTATGTTTAGACAATTTTAACAAATTATTTCTATTGATAAATCAATAGAAATAACTAATATTTTAAAATCATCATACTCCTTTTACTATAGACATATTATACTTAGTAGGTACTCAAAGTTATATAACTCAAAAATTACTAGATTTTTGATTTAAACACATCAAAATTAACAAAAAAGCATCTACTGAATAATTTTAAGTTAAAGGGGGAGGGGAGGAGTTCTATTTGAAAAACAGAAATTTGTATTACAACAAGATCATCCTTAGTGGCATAAAAAATATCAAACATTCTAAAATATGGTCAAGTGTATTTAAAAATTCCAAAAATCAAAATTTTAATATATACATACATAGGGTGAGCATGGTTAACAAATCAGCTTTTATATTTACCTTGTAATAATAATAATAATAATAAATATTTATTTTAGCAGTTTATGAAATTATTCACATAATATTGTTCTTTCAAGTTACACTTATCGTAGGTTAGGTCCATCACTAAGGATTAAGGTGACCAGACGTCCCATTTAAAACGGGATTGTCCCGTTTTTGGTCATCGTGTCCCGTTGTCCCGACAAACTTCGAACGGGACGCTTTTTATCCCGTTTTTAGAAGATGGTCCTGTTTTAATCCCGTTATTTCAATATTATTATATAATGTTTGTGAAAAAAATATCGATTTATGAAACAATTAATATAAAACAGTTTTACTCGTATATATGTTTAAAATTAGAAACCGAATTAATAAATAACAGACACCATATTCAGCTGCGCGACTGTTTCGGTCGTCGTCGTCGTCTTACGCACTAGTGATGGTAACAAATAACAGGAACTGTGATTTATAACAGTTATATACCGAGTAACAATAACAGGCTGTTACTCAATGGAAAAAATAACAGTTACTAATCTCACTGATATTCTGTTATAAGCTCCGATAATATGATAACAATATCTTAACAGAATGGTGAAAGGTTGTTACTGTTACTACAATACTACTGTTACTGTT